>PVJS01060388.1:0-11259 GCA_004027185.1 Glis glis | reverse complement strand
CGGTACCGGGGATTGAACCTAGGGGCATTCTACCTCCGCGCTACACCCCCGGCCCTATTTTTTTATACTTTACTTTTGAAACTGGGTCTCACGATGTTGTGGAGGGCCTCACTAGGTAGAGAGAGAGAGAGAGAGAGAGAGAGAGAGACAGAGCTGAGGCTGGCTGCGAACCCGGATCCTCCAGTCTCCGCCTCCCAAAGTACTGGGATTACAAGCGTGCGCCACCACGCCCGGCTTCATACTTAACCTACTTAACCTCCAGTGTAAAATTATATTTGCAAAATTTTAGGTTTTATAGAACCTAAAAATGTGTATTAAAATGCTGTGAAATTTGAATTACAACATTATGGGGGGAAAATACAGAAACAGTATATATCAGTTAGGGTCCAGCCAAGAAAATAGGAACTAATACTAGTTATTTAAATAGAGGAAATTCAATATGGGGAATTAGTTAAATAGGTTTTGGAGGAATAAAGGGTGGAAAGGCAAGACTGCAGAAAAACTAGATAGTAATTTCCAGGCTGGGGTCACCTGTGGAAGGAAGGGGCCCACATAGCCACAACCCAGACCTTTGAGGAAGGGCTGTAGTCTCCAAAGAGGTGTCCTAGGGACGCAGGAAAGGGACCCTGGACACTGGACTTCTGGCCTCTGAGGAGGAATCACCAGTCAGCTTTGCTGGTATCTGTGAGAGGATGTAATGAGGTCGATTCCAGGAGGGAAGGGAAAGGTGAAAACTGGAATCAGCGCTCCTGGAACCCTTGCTGCAGCGAGGGGACTAGCCTCAGCTGGTCAGCACTGGTGGGAACAGTGAGCTGGAGCCACAGGAGGCTCCCTTGCCTTGGTGCAGCCTCCAGCGCCCCCGCTTGGCAGAACCTCACACACTCAGCTGGCAGAGAAATCAGGTTGCTTAGTCCCAGCCCCCACATCATAATCTGAGTGAGGAAGGGTGGGTTGGAGTCCAGAAACAATAGCATAATAATGGCACATAGATGCTGGCTGTGTTTCAGTAAATCTACTTTTCTTCATGGTTCCAAGGTAAGCATTTAGTTTATGCCAATTTGTGGTTCTTATTTCTTTGAGAACAAAAATAATAACCATATTACATAATGGTGTGGGTTTTTTACTACAAAATTACCCAGTTTTTTAAAAAAGTATGTAAGAATGTGACTTTCAAGTGAAATACAGTTTTTTTTAAAAATATACGTATGGTATTAGTTCAAATTAGTCAATAAGATGGTTCCAAGGAAAACCCTTACTCAGATCAATTTAATAAACTTTAAAAGAACAAATTATTTTAACACTAATTTGTCAACAGTTTATGAGCATTATATAAAAATAAAGTATTCTAAGTGTGTTAGGCATATATTCTGCAGTCTCACTTGTCCCGTGATTTTCTGAGGGGAGTGACTATTTTTTTAAACCAATTCTCTCCTCCCATCTCGGTGAAGTTCACAGTCAGTTTCTGATATTGGGGCAGGTTAGTGAATAAGGTGGGAGTTAGACCTGTAGTCAGGTGGAGATTAGCATTTGGGAATGACAGGCTGTTTTCTCATGCCGTCAGGGTTGGAGGGAACCAGGGGCTCCGCCGCCAGGGGACCAGCGTTGTGGCTGGAGTACTCTGAAGAGTCTGAGGCATTCTGAGAAGTATCTGGGAGTGAGTCAGGGCACAAGTAGGAAAGGGCAGTGGACAGAGTCCAAGCAGTGACCGGATAGAACCAGGAAGTCACATACATCAAGGCCAGTTCACGTTTTTAATTAAAAGGGAAAATGCATTGGCTCGAATGTCCAAACAACCAAGACAAGGTAGAAGTTGACTCTGTGCCTGACTTGCAGACCCTGTCAGCCCTCCACCTCTTCATCTCCTGTTTTGGCTTCTTTGTTCTCATCCTCTCGAGGTTTATCTGGTGATGGCACGGTGGCTTCCAGCAGATTCTGTGTTCTTGCCCTCTCTGGCCTTGCTTAATGATGTGAACGTGACTTCCAGCCACTCTGGGGAACATTTTTACTGATCCACATTCAAGCAGAATGAGTTTCTCTCTCCTACTTCCCATACATAGAATCAAAGGAAAGATACAGGCTGCAAACTATACAACCTGCAAGGGCACTATGCTACACATATCAAAAGCGTAATTTATGGATTATAGTATGAAGTGCCTTTATATACTAACAAAAAGAGTGTGTTATAAAAATCTCCCAAAAGATGGAAATGAAGTGTCTTGAGGAAGGGGCACTTTTTAAAAATTAAAAACCACCCCAGCATCATATGGACCAGTGGGAGCTCTGGCTCATCAACTCCACCAGGGTCACTAGGATGTGACAGGAGCAGTGACCTGCAGTGGAGACGTGGAGTGGACTGTCATGCTCACTTAGGGAAAGGGTGGAGGGTAGGTAAGGAAAGGTTTGGGGTGAATATGGCCAGGAGCCCTGTGCAGCAGTGGAGCAGGTGCTTTGATCTGGAAGGATCTATGATGTGTGTGCACCCTGCTTCCTCTTTCACTCTGAGTATAAGGAAGTTTGGAACCCAATTCATGGCCCTTGGTTTCTGCCCCTCTGTAATTAATACTTCCCTCTGTATTTACTTTCTGTTATAGTTTATGTTTTTTTGTTGGTTTTGATTTTTATTTTTTATACCATTTGTTATATTTTTATGCTATTAATTATATCAAATCTCTTGGGGATTTGACAAAAAAAATAATGAATGGCTGGGAAGATGCCTTGTGATTGAAAGTGCATAATGACTACTGGAAAGGTAAGAACAGAGCTGAGAATATGAATGATCATGACATTTACCACAAGTATGTAACACATACTCTGCAGTAGGTATGTTCTTGGAAAGTTACATGTAAACTGAACTTGATGTGATTATTTTTTCAATACCACACATTTCTTCTTGGTGCATCTAGAAACCTAAAACCATCTGTATCTCACTCACTGTTTCATGTGCAGTCTCTTCATATGCCTGCTGGAAGCCTTTTTGCAAGATTAATTAGCAGTAGCTCTTCTCTATACCTATGCTGGAACATTATTTAGTTGCAGAAGAATGTAAATGTAAGCTATCTAGAACAATGCATACAATTCTTGTTTGCAATTATTCCAACATTGTTCCAAGAAATTGTGCTTATTTAAAAGCCAAGCAGTGTACTCTGTGCTTTGTATTATCTTATTTAATTTTCATGGCAACCCTATAGTATAGAACTACCATATTTGTAAATCCCTGGTTTACAAATAAGGAAAGGACCATAGCAAGGCTGAGCAGCTTTCACGGAGGCACAGCGCTAGTGAGGGTGGAAGATAGGATTCCAGTCCAGGCATTCTGACCCTACAACTCGAGAAGCATTTTAAACAATTTCTGCCTAGAAGTCTCATTTTAGAGTGAAAAATGTAGAAGGTATCATAACCGTATTTCCCACTGTCAGATACAGAAGAGCATTGTGGTATAATGACAAAAGTGTGATGCTCGGGAGTTGTGGGGATCTGCGTTTGAGTCCCACCTTTGGCAGTTTTTAGTTGCGTCGACTTGGGCAGATCTTTTGGCTTTTCTGATCCTTGGCTTTCTCACATGGAAAACAGTGATTATAGTAAGCTTTTCGATTAAATGTGTGAAAAAAAGACAGGCACATTATAGGTAATTAACATGAAGTAGGTTTATTATTATTAAGAGAATTCATATATCTAGTTACCACAAATAAGTAAAATAATGTTATGTGTTGGAAACTATAAGTATGCAGAGTTTGGGGGGCTCAACATGCAGGACAGTGGGTCTTAGAGAAGTGGGTGGTGAAGGAACATGGCTCCTGGCAACTGCAGAGGGGCCAGACTCGTGTTCTTCAGGGAGGAACAGTGAGACACCGTGGAGGACAAGTCCAAGATCGTCTTCAGGCTCCTTCTAAACCTGCTTTCCCATAGAAACCAAGCTTGCCCTCAGGGTGGCCTGACGGGAAGCCCAGCGCGATGGTGGCTGTTCTTTGTGCACGCTGGTGCCACACACGTTTGTTTCTTACTGACACCTGACATTCCTTTGACTGGGAGCAGTTCTTCCACACTTAGAGATGAAGAGCTTGAGAAGCAAATACCAACCGATGGACCACATGAGTTTACATTTATTTATTTTTTAAATATTTTATTGGTGCATTATAGTCTTACATCATAATGTAGTTCATAGTGATAGAGACATACAAGCACATTAAAACTATTATTACATACAAATAATGAAAGTCATTCAGAAAAACATGCAACTTACCAACTTTAATTCTGTTAAGGTCATAAACCTTGTTGATGTATTTTACCATCATTTGATTTACCACTGGTATATCTCTCAAGTGTAAATGCTAATTTAATTTTCTGCAGTAAGAATTCACATATTTGAAGGTCTCTAATGAACAGTAGTCATCACCAAAAAAAAAAAAAAAGATGATTTGATTTTTATCTGAATGCTTTTTGGAAGCCTGTAGTAAGTTGATAGTCCCTAGGTTCACCAGCATTCCCCCCCCCCCGAATTTGTTATTTTAAAAACTGTTTAAATACATATTTTCATCTTGTGATTTTGTTTTAGGGTTTTTTAAAGAATTTTATTGGTGCAATGTAATTATACATCATAGTAAGATTCAAAGTGATACTTTCATATATGCACACAACATCTCTTGGTGTGTTTCCCTTCACATCCCGCCCCTACGCCCTTCCTCCCTTCTGGTACATGTTAGTAAGATTGATCGTGATACTTTCATATATGATCATAACATAATTTTGTCTATTTGCTTCCTCAAGCCTCCTTCCCCCCCACCTCTTCCCTCCCCTATCCCATTCCACTCTTTCCCCAGTCTCTCTCCTTATTTATCTGAAGACCCTTTTGTTTCTTATTTTTTCTCAAGCTTTCACATATGAGAGAAAATGTACAACCCTTGACTTTCTGAGACTGGCTGGTCTCACTTAGTATAATGCTCTCTCATTCCGTCCATTTTCCTACAAATGACATGATTTTGTTTTTCTTTTTGCCTGAGTAAAACTCCATTGTGTGTATATAGATTTTCTTTACCCATTCATCTGTTGGATGACACCCAGTTTCCAAAATTAGGTTACAGTGAATTGTTATTGTTATTGCTGCTATAAACATTGGTATACATGTATCACTGTAGTATTCTAACTATAATTCTCTTGCAAAGATACCAAGGAGAGCTGTGATTTTTAAGATATTTATGATGTTCTTGGTCCCGTTGTAGTTATGCTTATATTTTAGTCCTTCTCCCTAAGCTAAGCACATTTTCCCCATCATCCCAGATGTGGAATACCTACAAAATTAAATATAGTATATAACTAATATAATAAGTAGTAATGATATAATTATAATATTAATTAATATATAAGCTCTAGATTATGATTTCCAACCTATTTTAATTACCTGTGTCCATTTTATTGAAATATTTAAAGAATTAAAAACTTGGGACTTAATGGGTGAATGACTTTATTTGCATCAAATTTAAAGCAAAATGAAAACAAAAACACTGGTCACTGCCACAGAAGATGTTTTCTTATTAAATAATAGGTGTGTTCTCTGACCCAGGCTTACATTTTTAAACATTAGCAATATTCTAAAAATTGAATTTTCTTTAACATTATGCCTCATGAATTGAAATAAGCTATTCCCTGAAGACAAGCCTTAATAATTGTGCCTTTTTCCAAATATGGAAGTGTAATTTAATCATAATAGGTGCCCAAGAAATAAATACTGTGCGCACTCCTCAGCGTGTATTGCAGAAGCCTTCACGATCACCCCACTTTGTGCATTTCCAGTCTCATCATTCTCTTCCCTCCTACCTTGTCCATCACTTTATACTAGAGAAAGTTTGGCCATTACCCAAACAGGACATCCTGTCTTGCCATTTCTACCCTGCTCCACCTGAGAAGCACCTATTCATTTAAAAGATCTGTCTGGCTCAAGCATCACCCCCTATCCTACATGGCACATTTTGGGACATTTTCTCATAGATAGAATTGGCCAGTCTTTACTCTGTGTACCCATTCTATAGTGTACAGCTTTTCTTCAGAGCATTCATGGTCTTTTATTTCTATGGTACCATGTATTTCTGTTGAATTGCAGATTTCCTGAAGACGGGTCCCATGTTGAATTCATTTCTCTATTCATAGCACAGTGCTCATCACAAGTAGAGTGTGGATGTTTGTGGAAGGAAAGATGGAAGGAGGGAAGGAAAAAGGGGGAGGAGGAAGGGAGGGAAGAAGGAATTGTATTGCATTAATCAATACCCATTATTTAGTACAGAAAATTTTAATTTGAGAATGAAACCTTCTGAAGTTTTCTCTTTTCCAGTCAATAAATCATTAAATTTCGTGGCATTTCTCATGGAGAGTCTTCTTTTCCCCAGCCTGAGAGCACTGTGGAGAATCTGCCTGAGGGCGGGCATCCTGGACAAACTAAACTTCCCATTTCTAGCGAGAGAACTACCAATTGCCATCACTCCTACTATGGGATCTTAGACAATTTATGCAACCTCTTGAGTCTCATAGCTCTTACTTGTAACAAGGGAAGAATAGCACTTATTTTGCCTCATGAGGTTTCAGTGAAAACCAAGTGAGATAATGTTTCTGAGCACTTTGAAAAGCATGAAGTGCTATCTGAATGAATTGAAAGAACTATCCTTGTTATTGCTGTTAACCACTGACTGGGCATGGTGGGAGTTTTCTCAGCTTATGGTTCCTCCTGACCTGGGTGTGCCTTTACTGCTTATAAAGAGGGACAGTGACACCTACAACTTATGACTTTCTTTACTGATTAGATTGGTGACAACATTTATTTTCCTGATGTGCGGTGGTGAACAACACCCTCAGAACAGAAAAGTAACCTTTATTCTGTTTCAATCAACTCCTAACCTAGAGGACCAACCTAGAGAGAAAACCGTATATTATGAGCAGATGTGTTGGCCAAATAAGTGAAAATCTATGCCATCTAGTCATGCTTTTAAGTTTTATGTAAAATTCTTTTAAAATAGATGATAATAATCACATATGTACAATAATTTTAAGCCTCTAAGCACTACTTTATTTTCCAGCCTCCTTGTTTTTCTGCCAATCAAGAGCATGACTATTTGAAAATTTATGCCTGTGACATGTTTGAAACTATATTTCTTCTTTGTCATAAAAATATTTTTTTCAATGATAGCTGTATTTCTGCTGAAACTCCTGTATGCCAGGATTTGTATTTGGAATCTCTGCCTCTTTTATTACTACTCAGAATTGTATTTTTCAATCAGTTTTGCACAAAACAATTTTGAGTGACCGTGAGCAACCAGTCAGGGATCTTGGTAAGTCCCTACGTTCCAACTTGAACAAATACAGCAACTAAAACCCAGGGAGGAAACCACCATGGCTTCCATATAATAGAAAGCAATTTATAATATGGAACAGCAGGTGGGAGCCTGCAAGCAATCCCAGGCAAAACAAACCTCAAAGTGCACAGTGCCCCTCAGGTAGATTTCAGCAGTAAAGGGACAATGATCACTTGTCAGTCAGAGTACTGGGTGCCAATTTAGTTTGTACTATTTGAGCACATAGGAGCAGATAATATGCCTGATACACTGAAGGGGAGAAGCGAAGCAATTTATGTAGGTTTCATTCATGCTCAGAAGCCACCCAGTCTATTTTGTGGGACTATTTTGATATTGAGCACAACAGAAAAAAAAGATTCAGAAGGAAAACAACTGAGAATCTGAGACCTGCTTCTGTGAGAAGTTACAGATATTAGAGTCTTTTTTTTAAATTTTGCGGTACTGGGGAACCCAGTACCTCTAAGCTACACCCCAGTCCTATTTTTATTCTTTATTTTGAAACAGGGTCTCACTAAGTTGTGGAGGGCCTCACTAAGTTGCTGAGGCTGGCCACGAACCTGCGATCCTCCTGTCTCAGCCTCCCAAGTACTGGGATTACAAGCGTGCACCACCAAGCCTGGCTGATATTAGATAGAGTCTTAAAACCTAGAGAGGAGCTGAGACGTTGTCCTTATAAACCAGCCACCTAACTGCAGAGTGACAAGGTACAAGGCCATTCAGCAAGTTCTTTTGTTGACCCCAATAGAGGTGAAATTGGTCCCTTATCACTGAGAAGAAATTATTTTCATTAATATTTTAAAAACATGATGTGCAATTTACACACAATAAAATTCACTCCTTCTTGTGTTTAGTTCTGTGAGTTTTAATCAACATAGAGTCAATAGCATCCACCACAAGCAAGATTGTTAACAGTTATATCACCCTCTGAAATTCTCTCATGCCCCTTCCTGTTACCTCTAACCCCTGGGAACCACTGTTCTGTTTGAAGTCTAGTTTTGCTTTTTCTAGAATGTCATATATGAAATCATATGTATGTAGCTTTTTGAGTCTGGCTTCTTTCACATAGCAAAATATATTTTTGATTCATCTGTGTTGTTGCATATATAGGTATTTCCTTACTTGATACTGAGTATTATTTTGCTGTGTGCATGTATCATAACTTCTTGAATAAAATTACTGTAGACATTCATATATAGGTGTTTTGTGAGTATATGCTTTAATTTCGCCTATCTTCAAATCTAGACAAATGTGATTGGTGAGTTGTATGGCAAGACACCACCACCCCCAGCTAGTTGATTTTTAATATGAACTATAATTGTATCCTGTGGTCTTGCTAAACACATTTCAACAGATTCTTTACTAAAGACAAATTTTCTTCTTTCTCAATCAGGAGGCTTTTAATTCTTTTTCTTGCTTAATTGCATTAGTTAGGATTTAAAGAACAGTATTAAGCCAGGCGTGGTGGCACGCGCTTGTAATCCCAGTACTTGGGAGGCTGAGACAGGAGGATTCAGGTTCCAGGCCAGCCTCAGCTACTTAGTGAGGCCCTCTGCAACTTAGTGAGACCCTGTTTCAAAATAAAGAATAAAAATCGGGCTGGGAGGTAGAATGCCCTTGGGTTCAATCTCCAGTATCACACACACACAAAAAAGAACAGTATTAAGTAGTAGTGGTGAGGGCAGGCATCTTTGTCTTGCTCTTGACCTTGGGCAGAAATCATTCAGTCTTTCACCAATAAGTATGAAGTTGGTTGGAGGTTTGCATAAATGCCCTTTTTGCCTGAGGATTTTTCCTTTTGTTTTGAGTTTGCTAAGAATGTTTATCCTGAGTGCATATTGAATTTGATCAAATTCCTTTTCTGAATATATTGAAATAATCCTGTTTGCTTAGTTTTTGGTATGGAAATAATATGGACTGATCTTTAAAATTTTATCTTAGTCGTACATTTTTGGAATAAACCCGTCTTAGTTATAATGTATTATTCTTTTTATGTATTGCTATATTTGATTTGGTAAGATTTTCATAAGGACTTTTATGTCTCTCTTTGTGAGCGATATTGGTCTTGGGTTAGTTGATATTAGTTTTGGGTTTTTTCCACACTGTCTGGTTGAGGTAATTGGAAAATATTCCCTCTTTTGTGGAAGAATGTGTGAATCAGTAAGATTTCTTCCTAAAATGTTAGGTAAAATTTATCAACAGTAAAGCTATGTGGGCCACTTTGTGGAAAGATTTTTAACTATAATTTAAATTTCTCTAACAGCTATAGGGTTAGTTAAATTTTTAATTTTTTAAATACAGTTGAATAGTTTGTATCTTTCACAGAATTTGTCCATTTCATCTAATTTGTGGCATCTGTTGGCATACAGTTATTCATAATATTTCTATGTTATCCTTTTAATGTCTGTTTAGTTGATAGTGATGTTCCTTCTCCCATTTCTGATGTTGGTAATTTATATCTTCTATTTTTTGGTTCCCCAATAAGCTGTGGACAGAGCTTTATTAATTTTATTGATTTTTTAAACAAAGAACCAGCTCAGTGTTTAGTTTCATTGATTTTTCTCTATTGTTTGTCTGAGAAAGTCGATGAAACTGAAGGCCGATTCTTTGAAAAAAAATTTTTTTAATATCAAATCTAACTGTATTATTTCCTTTTATCTGCTTGCTTTGGGGTTAAAGTGTGTCTCTTCTTGTGTTCTTAATATGGCAGCTTCGATAACTTATTTGAAATCTTTCTTATTTTCTACTATAAACATTTAATGATATCAAACTTCCTTCTAAGTACAGTTTTTGCTGCATTCCACAAATTTGGGTATGTGTTGTTTTAATTTCCATTTAAAGATTTTTTAAATTTCCCTTTTGAGTTCATCTTTGATCCATTGATTATTTAGACGTGTGTTAACTCTGAAGTTGTTGAAGGATGCCCAAGATATCGTTCTCTTACTGATTTCTTATTTGATTAAATTATGGTTTGGATATATTCAGTATTTTTTAATTCATTGAGAATTGTTTTATGGGTCAGAAAATGATCTCTTGGTAAAGATCAGAAGACCAAATGGCCGCACCTCAACCTTGGACATCCCACCTCCAGAACTGTGAGAAATGAAATCCTGTTCTTTATAAGTTACTCAGTCTATGGTATTTATTACAGAAGCCTCAAACAGACCAATGCAATATGCATTTAGGTTTCTTTTTTTTTTGTACTGGAGATTGAACCCAGAGGCATTCTACCTCTAAGCTACAGCCCCGAACCCTTTTCTATTTTTTATTTTGAAACAGGGTCTTGCTAAATTGCTGAGGCTGGTCTCAAACTTGCAATCCTCCAGTCTCAGCCTTCCAAATAATGGGATTACAGATGTGTGCCACCACACCCAGCAAAGGTTATTATTATTATTGTTATTGTTGTTGTTGTTGTTGTTGTTGTGTGCTGGGGATCAAACCCAGGACCTCATGCGTGCTAGGCAAGTGCTCCACTGAGCTACAGTCCACTCAAACATACTAAAGTTAGTCTTTTTATATCCTCTTGATCAATTGACTTCCTAATTATTATTATATAATAGCTTTCCAAAGCAATATTCTTTTTTTTCTGAATCTGTTTTGTCTGATATTGATCATGTAGCTTTCTTTGGATTGGCATTTGCATGGTATATCTTCCTTTACCTTTAACCTTTCTGTGTCTTTATATTTGAAGTGGAGTTTTTGGTAGATATCATAGTTGGTTCTTGTTGGTCAACTATTAATAATCTATGACTTTTAGTTGGTGAGTTCAGACCTTTTTATGTTTTATATGATTATCAGTATGGTTGAGTTTAAATCCCACCTTGCTAGTTGCTTTCTACTTGTCCTATTTGTCCTTTATTTCTTTTTCTCCTCATTTAGTGTGTGTGTGTGTGTGTGTGTGTGTGTGTGTGTGTGTGTGTGTGTG
>PVJS01060387.1:0-11259 GCA_004027185.1 Glis glis | reverse complement strand
AAAAAAAAAAAAAAAAAAAAAAAAATTTAAAAAAAAATAGGGCTGGGGCTATAGCTTGGAGGTAGAACGCCCCTGGGTTCAGTCCCCAGTACCACACACAAATAATAATAATAATAATAATAATAATAATAATACAAAACTGTCATCAGGGTGGTGGTGCACACCTATACCAGCTACTCAGGAGAATAAGACAAGAGGATCACAAGTTCAAAGCCAGCCTAGGCAATTCAGCAAGACCCTGATTCAAAATAAAAATTAAAAGGGCCAAAGGTGTAGTTTAGTGGTAGAGCACTTTCCTAGCATGTGCAATCCCCTGGGTTCAATCCCCAGTGCTGAAAAAAAAAGTTACTAGAACCTAATATTATCATCTGCTGTGATAGCAGCACTGACTTTGTAATTTCATAAGTTCTTTGTTTAAAAAAAAGGCATCGAAAAATTGGGGTTAGTTTTCATACATCCAAACATATTCTGTCGACCAACCACAGCTGAGCTAATTGCTGGGAATCTCAAGATAAACTTATAAATGCCCCCTACCTTCAGGAGGTTTACTGTCTAGTGGGGAAAGTGGACATATATAAAAAAATTTATTGCATGTAATAAATGTATCTTAATAAGGAACCATTTGATGACAAGAAACAGAAATTCACTTGGGCTAGTAAAATAAAGAAGATATTAGCATAAAGGATTAAGAATATCTAACAAGTAATAACAGTTTCAAGAGAGATTCAACGGAAATTAATAAACCAACAGAAACCCAGACAGTGCCCCACTCCTTCCCTTATGCATCCAAGGATTTTTCATATATGCTTTTTTCCTGCAGTCTTCTCCACTTTTCTACCTGTTCCTCCAGATGGGCTTGCACATATGACCATATCAATCCTTCAGATCTTGTAAGACTCCTCCAACACTCATAGTCAACTAATTCACTCTATCTCCATACCACTTCCTTAGAAAGAGAATCTGACTTAATCCACCCCCAGTCCATGGGCAAATTCTCTTAAAAGAAAATGTTGTGATGAGGAGGAAAACATTGCCCTCTCCAGTATAGTAATTTCAAGGCAAATCTTGAAGAAAAGGTAAATATCTTCCAGAGAAACAGAGTAAAAAAAGGCATTCCAAGCACACAGAATATCTTGTTCAAAGGTACAGATAGAGCAAAGCTTTCCATAAAAATAAAAATATAAAAAGACCCTTGTATAAATATCCATGGCCAGGAAGCAATTGATAAAGCTAGGAAGATCACCAGGGACCAGATGCTGAAAATTGTTTTATGCTCTGCTAAGGAGTGTGATTTTTATCCTAGAGCTGATGGGGAGGGGAGTGTCCAAATTTTAAAGCAGAAGATGTACCAAAGCAGACCTGTGTTTTAGGAAGAGAACTCTAACAGCAGAGTGAAAGATGGACTACAAGGAAACCAGACTGAATGCACCATTCAAGAAGCTACTACAGTCATTCAGATAAGAGATGGTGCAGACTCAAGTCCATGGCAAAGATGATACAGAGAGGAAGGATTCAAGAATATTAAGAAGGTATGCTTGCATCCCTATGCACAGAAGTAAATTGCATTGCCGAGTTACTTTTGATTTCATGAGGTTTGTTTGTTTATTTGTCTGTTTGTTTGTTTGTTTGTTTGTTTGTTTGCAGCTTCCCTAAAATCCATCTCTAACAATTGGGCACGTGTCCAGGATTCTCACCATTCAGGTGAGTGCTGTGGGCTCCCCACTCAGGGGGATGAGTCCTACTGCCTCACTGTGGTAGCCCCTGGGTGTCCAGAGCAGCGTGACAAGTCCCTAACTGGCTGAGACCCGGTGGCAAAAGTCTCTCAGCAATGCAGAGAAAGGCCTAAGCAAATACCATGGCTGACCAGATATAAGAATAAACTAAACAGTGTTTTGAGATGATAGCCATCACCTGGAAAACAGATAGGCTATAATACTCACCTTATTCATTAACAAGGACTGGTAAAGGTAACCTACTGGGTGTTCAACAACTGGGACTTGGGAAACAATCAGGAAATAAAATATCTAAGGAGAAAACAGACAATATTTTGGCCCTTGCCCTCCAAGGTCAAATAGGAACCAGGGGATAATAGGCCCTTGCTAAAGACCCCTGCAACTCTGGTGAGTCATCTGACCTCCCAAAACAGGGAGATCATGGAGGCCCCAGAGACTGGAAGCCACCAGCAGATATACTGCAAAAAGGAAAGTCATCAAAGAGGGAAATATCTCCTATGCTTCAAGGGAAGCCAGATGGTCAGCAAGACCATGACCCAGCCTGGCAGATGGCACAACTGATAGAGGAAGAGCCTCACAAAGTCCCTAAGAGTAAGCCTGAGGAGCCTTGACTGACCTTGACAGTAAAATAATTTTATAAAAAGTTATATTGGCCCCACATAGGGCTACCTACTTGGTCTTGAACACCCACAGGAAAGTGTAACCAGAAACAAGTATTCTATTCTGGGGTGAAAAGAGCCATACTCATAAAATCATTTAAAAGACCACCCACATAATTTAACTAGATATCTTCTGACTTTGGCTCCCCCTTATAGTCTACGTTTCTGCTCTTAGGCTCACAGAAGAAATAATATGGCACTGATGTCTAAAACGTTATAAAACTAAACCTGTCCCTCGTGATGTTTTTCAGGTCCAGGATCACAAGACACCTAAAGAAGAAACAAGGTGCTTGATTTACATATGGCTCTGCCAAATATGCAAAAACAAAAAAACAGTTGTAGATAACCTTTATAATAAGCAAATTATTAGTACTAATGGACAAAGTATGAGTAGTCAGTATGCTAAATTGTATGCTATGTTGTTTGTTTTTAAATGTTGAGTGGATTATTTATATTATATAGAAGGAATAGCTAAACAGTTAGATGACACTAGCCAAATGACATGGGAAAATAGATTAGCTCTATAAAGATTAACCCTAGCAAATAAACTTGCTAAAAATTCAGGAATAGATGATCCCTTCACCAATCTAATAAAACGATGGTTCAGTAAATGAAGAAAATAATGACATCTGTCCTGACATCCTTCATCATTGTTATCAGAATGATGATTTTGGTAGGATGTTGTATAATCCCTTACACATAAGGATTAGTCCAGAGAATATAACAGCCTCTGCCCCCGTGCCATGATAACCTTTTTCTACTTGCAAACCCAGATGGAGAAAGTCAGCTTATGTTAACAGAATTCAAAGAAAAGAATAAAAGTGTATAATAGAAGAGGGGGAAATTATAAGAAAAGAAAATAATCCTTCCTATTGAAGTTACAAGAATACAAAGAAACTGGCAGGCTTCCATTCTGTAACTGTAGCTTAGGGATCCATTTTGTAACTTTTGTATACGTGTCTCTACATGTTCCACTCCAGGATGTACGGGTTTCCTGTTTCTCCCTTTGTAAAATCTGCCCAGGGAAAACCAGCCAACCAGACTAGATTGTGAAATCTTACTCCAGCCGATTGGGGGCAGCACAGTGGCCTATGCATTAGTGTGATAAAAGGCTGAGCGGACTGCCCGCCCAGCGTGCTGCACCCTTCTGTGGAGAAGTAAATTACCTTGCTGAATTAAAAAAAAAAAAGAATATTAAGAAAATGGAATATAAAATGTAATGGAGTTAGTTCATAAAAACAAAGAATCATAAGTTTTCCTGGATAGGAAAAGGAAAGTTTAAACTAAACACAAGGCGGATGGTAAGGGGTACACCAGACATGGGGGAAAAACACGCTAGAAGAAATGATGAGTGCGTAGATACACTTTGCCTTCTTTCCAGGCTTTCCATGGCTAGCCAATCTATGGTCTCAGAATATGTTAATACAAGTAAATAATGGCAGACCCCAGCTCTTCAGGGTATGTGCACAAGGGGCAACAAAATAATTGGTAATTAAGCCTTAATCAAAGGCATACTCCAATTATCCTATCATTTTATTAAAATGTCAATTCAGCCTAATACACAAAAGGATAAGTATTCATAGAGAAGCTTTAACTTATGGATGCTGGGTCTTGTTTCATTGTGTATTTAATTATAAGTTTTCACAGTGTTGTTTTCCTTTCAATTCCAAGAATAAAAAGTACAAAATAAGGAATGCAAACATCTCAGATGGTCCCATGACTTTGAAGCCACATATCTGAATATATGATCTCTTGCTTTTGCATTTAGAAGCCCTGGGGAGTAACATTATCTGACTGATTATGAATGCATATATTTTCATAAGAATATGCAATCTTAGCCAGCTCAGCGCAGGACACTGAGGTGACTAAGTATCAAATTAAAGATTATTCTTTTTTGTGTGTGGAATTCACTCCAGCAAGAAATTGAACAAGGAGATTTGAAATCCAAAACAGTGGACCACCTCCTGAGACATTATTAATTATTAGTGAGCCATAGTCTTCTGGTTTCTTATCTCCTGATATACCCAATGCTCCCGTTGCTTTAAATTATTATCATTATTTGCTAAATACTTCAGTATGCTTGGTACCCTGGCAAGCCCATGTACCATACATGCCCAGGGGTTTTCTACCTAAATTACACAGGTATAATTTAAGTTAGAAAATGAGTTGTAGTTGTCAGTTACATTCTTTTCAATGGGCTCAGAAGGAATAGAAAAAAAAACTAAAAGTATATAGGTTTGCATGCTCCTTTCATTTCCTTCTTGGGTCTTCTTTCTATTTCACAACCTGGTCCACCAACCTAAACAAGAGTATCACAGAAATATGCCACAGGTTAGTAGTAAGAGGCAATTGCTAGCTCAGAGAAAATTATTAGCACTTAGAGCCAATTCTGTGTGTGTGGCACCTCTCCCCTGCACCCTGCTCTTGCTGGGTAGGGCCAGTGTTCAGAAGCTTGGCAAGCAAGGACAGTTGAGAGGAAGGTAAAGTCTCAGTGCTGCCTTCCTCTCCCTTAACCCTACTCCGCCCAAGCCACATCTCAGTATGGCCAAGCAGTGCCCACATCTCTGTCCAAATCTTCACCATTCTCTGAGAGGCCTTGTTCATTCCAGATTTCTCCTCCAATTCCTATGACAATTGTCTAGAGTAGTGGTGACTGAAACGTCACTGCCTTTGGTTTCAGTCATTTACATACACCAAGAAACATATCTCATCTAGATATATTTGTGTTTCCATAACAGTCTAAGCATATTTGAAAATAAGGCCAAATGAAGGTAACCTTTTACCTATATTTCTTCACCCCATTCCCATCATTGCCAGTAAATATGATCCATTTTAAAAATCAAAAATGTTGTGTTTGCCTCAAATTCACACAGATGATTGGGCAAAAGCAGTGGATAGGGGGTCAGTTGCACAGGATGAACAAAACCCCAGACACAACCACAGGAGACAAGTGTGGAAAAGGAAAGCAGCCAACCAAGCCCTGGGTCAATGAAGAAAACATCATAGGGGTGTGCAAGGGGTGGCGTATAAGGAAGTGGGCTGAGGCCGCAGGGGATGACTACAGCTGATCTCTGCTAGAAAGTCCTTCCTCAACTATCCTTTGCAACTATCACCAAGACAACCACAACCCCAGACCCTGCCCCAGCCTCTACTAGTGCTTTGCCTGCCAGCGATGTCTCCACCACCAAAGGTTTTCACCGGGCTCTCCCTGTCTCCTTTCCCCTGCAGGAAGGAGAAGAGCAGGAATCCTTCCCTACGGCATCAAGGGGGACCATGCAGCACACTCAGAAGTTCCATCACTGGAACTTACTTCCTGGTGCAACATTATCACACATAGTGATGTGGGTTCTGTTTCTCTTGAGGGCTGAACCTAGGACCTCTACATTCATTCCATCCTATGGGAGGATGTTTGAATTACCTAAATTTGAACAGAGAAATTTTCCATTGAGATACAAGTTCCTGGAAGGCAAAGCCTTGTTTGACTATGAATACAGTGAACAGTGCACATGAATATATTTCCAAAGGATAAGTATTTACATATCCACTGCATTACTGCCTCCTGACCTTACCCTCAACCTCAGTTCACACAGATCCTGGTTGTCAGTTATTTCAGCCCAACATACCACCAACCACACCCACTTCCACAACCACCAATGTCCAGTTCTGCTGCTTCCTCTGCCTATTTCCTTTTTGTTTCCTACCTATATTTATCCCATCCTGTATGCCTTCCCTATGCATGTATTATACACACACACATTATTGATTTAAAGGCTATTTACTAAGTGCCTGCTGTGTATAAGACATTGTGCTAAGTACAAGGTATTGTTAAGTTCGGAGTCCTGAGAGTTTTAGCATTCCGTTCATGTCTGCTCTAACCCACAAATTTCTAAAATGTCAACTGGGTCTTAGTCCACTGATGCAATACGAACCTAAGCTCTTATTCCTCATACTCCTGGCATTTGTCTGGAGGGTCTGAATGCATGCATAGTTCTTTTCTTGCTGATCCTTTCTAGTCTTATTGTTTGGCCCACAATAAAAAAAAAAACCCTAGCCAATTTCCTCTGAATAAAATTCAGTTGTTCAATCATTAAAATAAAGTCAATAGCCTTCAAGAAATAGCTCAATGAAAATGTGTTTTGTAGAGATTGTATAAAAATAACTTCCAAGATGGTTGTGTTCAGATGGGGTCCAGGACTTGCTACCACAAATTATGGAACCTTGATATATTTTAAGTTGTAGGTGTATTTTAAGCTGAAAGAATTTGAAAAACCAGCAGAAGGAGAAAGGTTTTGACCTGCCCTCACTCTCCTCCCCTGAAGAAGGTCATAAAACCCAGGAAGGATTTTCTGACCTTCTCCAGAAGCAGATCGTAAGCCCTTTGTGCCAGGTGCCTTCCTTGTCCCCAGAAGGAGGAAAAGAGCAGCCTTGTCTCCAAAGATACAAGAACACAGAGAAGAATCTGAACAAACAGGCTTTGCTAAGTTTTCCCCAGTTTATTATATTGAGCTCATAACCCCTTTGTCCTGTCGTATCTCTCCACAACTAGATGCTCTTCATCAAACTATTACAAAAAACACTCAATTTTAACTGCTTCTTCAGGTCTTCATTTTCTTATGAAGTCTCTAATGTCATGTAGAACTTATATCAAATAAATTTGTGGACTGCTGGGTATGGTGGCACATGCCTGTAATCCCAATACTTAGGAGGCTGAGACAGAAAGATTACAGGTTCGAGACCAGCCTCAGCAACCTATTGAGACCGTATTTCAAAACAAAAATAAAAAAGGGCAATAAAAAACAATAAAAAATTAAAAAGCTTGGAGGAGGTAGAATGCCCCCAGGTTCATTCTCATTCTCTCCCTCTCTCTCTCTCTCTCTCCCTCCCTCTCTCTCTCTCTCTCCCTCTCTCCCTCTCTCTTCTTCTCTCCCTCTCTCCCCCTCTCTCTCTGGTAATGGGGTTTAAACCCAGGGGCATTCTACCTCCGAGCTACACCCCCAGCCCTATTTTATTTTTATTTTGAAATAGGGTCTTGCTAGGTTGATGAGAGTCTACTACTTGCTGAGGCTTTCTCCGAACCTGCAATCCTCCTGTCTCAGCCTCCCAAGTACTGGGATTACAAGAGTGCACCACCATGCTCAACTAATTATCTTTTTTATCTTTATTTTTGTGGTACTGGGGATTAAACCCAGGGGCATTCTACCTCTGAGCTACACCCTCAGCCCTATTTTATTATTTTATTTTGAAATAGGGTCTCACTAAGTTGCAGAGGGCCTCAATAGGTTGTTGAAGCTGGCTGCAAGCCTGGGATCTTCCTGTCTCAGCCTCCCAAATCCTGGGATTACAAGCATGCGCCACCAGGCCCAGATTTTCTCATATTAATCTATCTTTTGCTATAGGGTCCTCGACCATGAACCTAGGCTGGGTAGAAGCGAAGATATTTTTCCTCCCCCACAGTCCAGAGATGATTCTCAGGAGATAAAAGGAACAAAAAGAGATGAAAACTATAATAAAAGAAAAATAAAATTAAGCCAGGCACGGTGGCACACCCCTGTAATCCTAGTACTTGAGAGATTGAGACGGGAGGTTCTAGACCAGCATGCAGTAACTTAGTGAAACCCTGTTTCAAATTTTTTAAATAAGGCTGAGGGTGTAGCTCAGAGGTAGAATGTCCCTGGGTCCAATCCCTAGTACCATGGAAGGGAGGGAGGGAGGAAGGGAGGGAGGGAGGGAGGGAGGGAGGGAAGGAAGGAAGGAAGGAAGGAAGGAAAAATATCTAAAATCCTGAGAATGAGAGGTGCAACTGCAGCATGCCTTCTTGAAAATACAAATTTTCAAGGGAAAAAATGGGGCAAAGGTGAGTTTTCACTTGGCAAAAAGATTTATAGTATCATTTTGCAATATGGATAAATATGGTTTAATTAGTAAAAATATAATATATACATATATACACACATTTTTCTGGTATGCATGGATATAGACAAGCTATAGTGTCTTTACACTAATCACTCAATATAAACTTGTTAAATAATTGATGGTCATTTTTCAATTTTTAGCTCACATTCTGTGTTCTAAGCCTTGCCAAGTGTCTATAAGAATAACCAGGTAGAAGCATATTTTTTAAGAACAGGTTAAATGATTTAAGATTGAATCAGCCCTCTGCTTTCTCTTAGCTGCCCAGACAAAAGCTAATATATGATTGTCAGATCTGGAATCCATAAATGTCATAAGCACAAAGTTGGATAATCTATATCAGTGTGCAGGGTGGAGCTGAGGGGTGGAAGAGAGGAGAAAGAGATCAGATTACATTTGAAGAAAACATTTCATAATCATAGTTTATAAATGTTGGTTAAAATTATGTTTTAATCTTATTAAAATGTATTTTTCTTAGTTTCTGTACTGCCTAAATTCTCTCTATCCAAATTACTGGCTGGATTTGCAGAAATTCCGTTTTTCTCTACACTTTCCATAGGGTTGTTTTTTTTTTTTTTTTTTTCGTTACCAGGGATTGAACCCAGGGGCGTTCTACCTCCGAGCTACATCCCCGGCCCTATTTTTTGTACTTTATTTTGAAACCGGGTCTCACGAAATTGCGGAAGGCCTCACTGAGTAGCTGAGGCCGGCCGCGAACCCGGATCCTCCAGTCTCAGCCTCCCAGGTACTGGGATTACAAGCGTGCACTTAATGTTTTTCCAGGTTATCTCATCCCTGCCTCTTTCCCTTTTTCTTTCATTCATCTATATAATGTGTCCTCTCAACCATTAATTTTTTTCTTATCTTAAATCTGGCTTGTATACAATCAGATCTATAGACAACAGTGGAAGCTAATAGGATGCTAAAAAGTGCAGGAACTGCTGGATATGCTGATGCACGCCTGTAATCCCAGTACTAGGGAGGCTGAGACAGGAGCATTGCAGATTCAAGGCCAACCTAAGCAATTTGGGGGGGGGTGGTACCAGGGATTGAATCCAGGGGCATTCTACTCCCAAGCTTCATCCCCAGCCCTTTTTATTTTTTGTTTTGAAACAGAGTCTCGCTACGTTGCTGAGAGTCTCACTAAGTTACTGAGGCTGGTCTCAAACCTGTGATCCTCCTGTTTCAGCCTCCCAACTACTGGGATTACAGGCTTGTACCACCATGCCTGTCTGGCCCTCAGTAATTTAGTGAGTCCCTGTTTCAAAATTTAAAAAAAAAAAATAAAATAGGACTGGGAATGTAGCTCGTAACACACACATACACACGCACACACACACACACACACACACACACAGATTACATGAACAACAGCAACATCATCCTACTTTGAAACTTTTTTTAATTCAGCTTTTATTCCTCTCAAGGAGGATTCTACCTTTCTTTTTATTGTTATAAACATCTTTACTCAGTTAAAGGTGCAAGTGTGAATGAACATTTCCAACTAAAGCTCCAACCCGAAAGCTGGAAGCCCAGAGAATTTAGGGTCTATAAAAACTTGCAAGTGCCTCTACTTTTTGAAGGGAATATATTTGGGTCTGGATGAAGTCACCTATGTGTCTCTGAAGAAACAAATGTCAGCGCGACCTATTAAAGTCAACCCTGAGTTAGGTGCAACAATGAACTGGGGATTAGCATTGACAGCTCCCTTAATGTGATTCTTTTGGACAGGGATTAATTTAATGTGTTGCTGTCAAATGAAACAAAAAAAGAGATGGATTTACTAATGACTCTATTCTATACCACACACTTTTCCACTCCTGATCTATGTCAGAATGAATCTGACAGCAAGAGAAAATAATTTTTAAAATGAAAAGGAGGAAGACATTCCCTTCTTGACAAACTTTCAAGAAGGGAGTTTTTGCTGGGCTCCCAATAGGGAGGATGAGCGCGGGTTACAGGACCGGGACCCACGCAGAGGAAGGTGCGGGAAGCCACTGCTCCTACCAACGGGCAGCACCAGGGCTGGGACCTAGCGTTTCGTCCCACCTGAGGCACGAACTTGGAAGACGGCCTTAAGGTCTCCAAACCTCAGTTACCTCCCATGGGAATGTGAAAGGTCGTACTGCAAGGCTTCTAAATTTCTTAATTCTAAATTGGTAATCCCTAGAAGAGGGGCCCCCAGATCCACCAGGAACACCTCCCTTGTTCCAAAGACAACCGCTGAGACCATGACAGAGAGGGGGCGAGTCAAAGAGCGAAGGCTGATCTGTAGCAAAACGGTTTGCCAAGTCAAATGCTAAAGGCTCCTTAAAATAGTTTGGATTCTTCTTTGTTCTCTCTAACAAAGAAACTTTAATTCGCAGTTCTCTGCGAAGAAAGACAATGCAGACAAGCCATTTTCGGGTGAAAGGTGTCTCGTCAATTAATAATCATTGAATAATCACTGGGGATTGGCAGGAGCTATTCACCGAACAGGGTGCTCATAACATGAAACTGTATTGATTCATGGGTTGTACATTATTCTTCCCTGTGATTGCTTTCTTTTAACTCCTGTGAGGTACGCTCGTTCCCCGTTTTATATAGCTGTGTGTGTTCTTGTAAGTTACGGTGAGCTTTGTAAATCCCGCTGGCCTGCGTGTCTGAGTCTGCCTCTTTGACCGGGATGCTCCACCGCGGCGCGCAAGCCCAGGCTCTGGGAAACCTGGTCCCCCGTGGTCAACTGCACCCCGGTGCCGAGCCCTGAGCCCTAAGCCCCGTGGTCAGCTGCACCCCGGTGCCGAGCCCTGAGCCCTAAGCCCCGTGGTCAGCTGCACCCCGGTGCCGAGCCCTGAGCCCTAAGCCCCGTGGTCAGCTGCACACCGGTGCCGAGCCCTGAGCCCCGTGGTCAGCTGCACACCGGTGCCGAGCCCTGAGCCCCGTGGTCAGCTGCACCCCGGTGCCGAGCCCTGAGCCCC
>PVJS01060386.1:0-11259 GCA_004027185.1 Glis glis | reverse complement strand
AGCGTTCTCTCTCTCTCTCTCTCTCTCTCTCTCTCTCTCTACTTAGTGAGGCCCTCCGCAACTTCGTGAAACCCGGTTTCAAAATAAAGTATAAAAAAATAGGGCCGGGGGTGTAGCGCGGAGATAGAACGCCCCTGGGTTCAACCCCCGGTACTGCAAAAAAATAAAAAAATAATAAAAAATAAAAAATAGACCTGGGGGTGTAGCTTGGAGGTATAATGTCCCTGGGTTCAATCCTCAGTAGCGTAAAAATAAAATAAAATTCCATGACAGCTGGGCATAGTGGCAAATACCTATAATCCCAGCAATTCAGGAGGCTGAGTCGAGAGGACTGCAAGTGTGAGGCCAGCCTCAGCAACTCAGTGAGACCCTGTTTCAAAATAAAAAATAAAAAGGGTTGAGATGTAGGGCAGTGGTAGAGTGCCCTTGGGTTCAATCCTCGGTACCACAAATGAATAAAAATAAATAATAAATAAATAAAATTCTGTGACAACCACCAAGACAGTACTGGGGGCATCCCCACAAGTGTTGTAGAACCAATAAAAAGACAAAACACCCATCAGCTCTGGGTACAAACTCTGTCCACTGTCAGGAAGCTGCCGAGAGCTGGAGGCAATGGCAGCAGAGCAGTATGGGGACAGCCCACACTTTGCAAGGACACAGATCTGGGCTCCTGTCCCTGCTGGAATCCTGCTTTGCCACACAGAGCAGTGCATGTCAACCTAACAAGAATACTAGTGATTTTTCTCACCTGTCTGCTGCAAGATGCCTGGTATAGAGTTTCAGTTTTGAAAGATGAAAAGGTTCTGGGGATTTGTTGCACAACAATATCATTTTACATGTATGTATGTATGTATGTATGTATGTACTGGAGATTGAACTCAGAGGAGTCTACCTCTAAGTTCAATCCCAGTGCTTGGAAAGTTGTTTTTTTTTTTTAATTTTATTTTGAAAACAGGATCTCACTAGGTTGCTGAGGGTCTCAGTAAGGTCAAGGTCTTAGCCAGGTTAAGCAAGGTCTCAGCAGGGTCAAGTTGCTGAGACTGGCCTCAAACCTGTGATCCTCCTGTCTCAGCTTCCCAAGTACTGGGATTACAAGGGTGGGCCACCACACCCAACTCAATGTCATTATATTTAATCCTACTAAACCACATCCTTAAAATGGTTAGAATGGTAATTTTTATGTGAAGTTTTTTTTTAAACCACAATGAAAGAGATTGTTTAGTCCAATATTTTTGTTTCACAGATAAGGAAACTAAGGCTCAACAAGGTTGCATGACTAGACTAATATCACGCAGAGATGTGGTGGTAGATCTGGGCTAAAATCCAGCTCTTTCATAATTTTTAGTCTTTACTGAATTTAACAGGATTTTTAAAGTTTGACAATTAGATTAGAAAATTCCAAATAAAGCCTTCAGAGTGAATCCATGCCAACATTTTTTAAAAGAAAAGAAAATTCCTTCTTTTGCAGGATGATTTTTAGCAAGAATCTTATCTACAAGAGAACATGTTCTTTTCTTACCTTCAAAAACTTTGCTTGTTGTTGCATTAATACATCCACCCTTCTCTGTTCTTTTAGTTTGGTCAACATCTTCTTTTGCCAAGGATCACATTTTGGTTTGATCTAGTGGACAAACATGTTCACACAAGGTTGCAACATAACAGAATGGTTCTCAAAAGTTGCAAACAAGAAGATTCAAGGGTGGTGGTGCAGGCTTGTAATCCCAGTACTTGGGAGGCTGAGACAGAAGGATCACTGGTTCAAGGCCAATCTCAGAAACTAAGTGAGTCCCTGAGCAATTTAGTGAGACCCTGTTTCAAAATAAAAAATAAAATATGGTTCAGGGTGTGGCTCAGAGGTAGAATAATCTTCGGTTCAATCCCCAGTACTCAAAAAAAAAAAAAGATTCTAGGAGTTTTGAAGTGGGATCAGGCCTAGGTGCTAGGTAGGTTTGCTAGGATGTGTGAGGTCTTAGGAAGGGTCTGCCTGGAAACACAAATCTGTGGAAGGAGACAGCAGCTCCTGTTGGTACCTGGCCTCTGAGATGCAGTAGCTTCATCTGGACTGTACCATACAATCTATGAGCGGGAGGGACCCTAAACCCATCAGTGTTGGGCATTGTACTTTGTTTATGGAGCAAGAGAAAGAAGTTCACCCACGGACTCCTGGTGACTTCATATTTAAAGCTTCATTTTTCACATTAGCAAATTGTATTTCAAAAATTAGTCTGAGCTGGGCGTGGTGGCACATGCTTGTAATCCCAGTTCTTGGGAGGCTGAGACAGGAGGATCACAGGTTCACGGCCAGCCTCAGCTACTTAGTGAGGCCCTCTGCAACTTGGTGAGACCCTGTTTCGAAATAAAAAATAAAATAGAGCTGGGAGTGTAGCTCAGAGGTAGAATGCCCCTGGGTTCAATCACCAGTACCTCAAAAAAAAATTAGTTCAGTGGCTACAAATACTATAGATATGCTGATAATGCTCAAATTTATATTTTAACCCTAAGCTCTGGCCTATTATCTCCAACTATCTCCTTAATATCTGTACTTGGATATCAAGTATAACAACCTAAAACAGAAAATCCAGCTTTGCCTACACTGACCACCCTGTGCTCGGGCCCCAGACCTAGGAATAACCTTTGAATTCCCTCCTTTCTCTCAGTCTATTGATCAGAATGACCCATGCCCAGAATGTGTGTGTCCCTCAAGAATTCATGTGTCAAAACCTAACTGCCCCCAAAGTGACACTGGCAGGAGATGAGATTTGGGGAAGGATTCATTCATGAGGGTGGTGTCCTCATGAATATGTTGGGTGTGCTTATTAAAGAGGCCTGAGGGAGCTCCTTTGTCCCTTCCACCATGTGAGGACACAGCAAGAAGTCAGCAGTCTGCAACCTGGAAGAAGGCCCTGACCAGAACCCGACCATGTTGTCACTCTGATTTGGGATTTCTCAGCTTCCGGAACTGTGAGAAATAAATTTCCTGTTGCTTATAAGCCACTCAGTTTATTGCTTTTGTTAAAGCAGCCTGAATGGACAATCAT
Organism: Glis glis; assembly: GCA_004027185.1. Taxonomy (NCBI): domain Eukaryota; kingdom Metazoa; phylum Chordata; class Mammalia; order Rodentia; family Gliridae; genus Glis; species Glis glis. The sequence goes on along the minus strand of PVJS01060386.1, from coordinate 8,218 downwards.
CTAAGACTTTTCTTTCCTTTATAATACAACCCATCCTTATCATGCGTGGATTTCATATTTTCAGTTTTGTATACTCAGTAAAATTATTTGTGACCAAAAACTCAATATAGGTAGAACTTTCATGGTTCTTCACAGACATGTACAGAGTGGTGAACAATTATTATTATTATTAGTAGTAGTAGTAGTAATACTGAGGAATGAACCCAGGGCATTCTACCTTCGAACTAAAATACACCAGACCCTTTTGATCTTTTATTTTTTAAAGTCCCTACATTGCTGAGGGTCTCACTAAGTTGCTGACACTGTCCTTGAAGCTGTGATTCTCCTGTCTCAGCCTCCCAAGTACTGGGATTACAAGCGTGCACCATCATACCCAGATATGAGTGGTGAACAATTTGAGTTACCCAGTGGTCATGTTCCCAGCTAAGGCTGAATACAGCAACATTCTGCTGTCTACTGATTTTTTTGTGTATTTATTTATTTATTTATTCATTGTTACTGGAGATTGAACCCAGGGGCATTCTACCTCTGACCTTTTTATTTTTTACTTTGAAACAGGGTCTCACTAAGTTGCTGAGGCTGGCCTTGAACCTGTGATCCTCTTGTCTCCCAAGTACTGGGATTACAGATGTGCGCCACCATGCTGGCTGCCTTCTTATTTTAAAGGGCAAACAAGTATTCTTTTCATGGTCTATTTAGAGCCACACTCTTTTCATTTTTCATGCTTTTTGTTGGTGACCTCACTGTTGAAAATGGTTCCTCAGTGGAGTCTATAACATGCTCTCTAGTGTTCATAGCACGAGAAGGCTGCGACATTCTTTCTGGAGAAAATGTGTTATTAGCTAAGCTTCGTTCACTCATGAGTTTGATGCTACTGGCCATGAGTGTAATATTAATGCTTCAACAATATATATTAAACATGGTGTTTTTAAAGAGGATCACACATAAAACAAAGTTATGCATTGATCGATGTTGTGCCCAGATGCTCACAGGAATTAACCCTGTCTTTCCCCTAGGAGTAATGACTCAACGTAGTATCTGATAAATCAGTGTTTCCGGTGACTTTCTAGAACAAAACTTCCTTGAATGAGAAGTGACTGCAGTTTGCACTACCTAAGCATCTTAATTTAATCTGCTTGTTGATACATTGCTTATAAATTATGCATCTCTAGCACCAAGGACTCTGCCCAATACATACCCAATAATATATGCCCAATATAGTTTATACCAAATAATAGAGTATACTCCCATTAATAGTTTTTAACTAAAAAGTTGGGTTTGCACAGTGAATTACACCTTTTAGTATTATTCTTTGTTCTTGTCAAGTATCCAAGATCATTAACAATGAGAAAGGAGTTTGGGCCCAATGGAGCGAGGTACAGGTATCTGGGGAACTTTTGGAAGAGATGGATCCTCATGGCTACCTTCAACATAGAGCTAAGGCCAGCAAGAGCTCCGAGGCCCTGGCGGACAAGGCCAGGTTCTCTGAGGACAGGCAGGCATCTCCTGTTGGTCCTAGAGGACAATTTGTTGAGGGCACTGAGAAGAGGGGACAACAGAGACCAGGCCGACCTAGTGCTGCCAGATTGGGGGAAAATTTGTGACACTGATGACATTTCTAAGGTGACTGTCACGGCAGGCCCCCTTACCTTTATAAAGGAAATCCAGTTGGCTCTCTTTTTCAGGGCCATAGCAGGTCCTGACAAACCCAAATTCTCTGCTTTAGCTATCCCAGCCTTGTAGTCTGGAAACGTTTGCATTCTCTGTTGCTCCATGAAGATGCTTTGAAATTTTTGGGAAACCTAAACGAGATTAAGAAGAGAGAAATGGAAGCCAGCTGTGGCAGCACACGTCTGTAATCTCAGTACTTGGGGAAGCTGAGACAGGAGGATCACAGGTTCAAGGATAGACTCAGCAACTTAGCGAGACCCTGTGTCAAAAAAAAAATATATAGCTGAGGTATAGCTTGGAGGTAGAATTCCCCTGGGTTCAATCCCCAGTAACACACACACACACACACACACACACACACACACACACACAAAATAAATAAATAAATAAGAAATAAAGAGAAATGGAACCCAGGAAAAAAGTCTCAGACTACATGTAATTTCAAAAACAGCTACTGATTGCCTTGGGAATGGCCCTAGAGTCAAATCAATTCATAAAACAGGAGTCTGTGATAGCAACAGGACCACACATGGACATACCTGTGTGGCAATGCACTCAGTCCATTACCATAGCTGCACATGTGTCACTTATTCTGAATGTCTGCTCCAAAGATTAGACACACATTAACATATCTACTTATATGTATTTTGATCTGGGCCCTAAATATAAGTGGGAAGTAAATTGTCCACCTCTGGAAATGTATTTACTTTTTCTGACCACCTGGTAAAACAGAAAATCTATAAACATGGATGTGCATGCAGCACAATTTGCAATAGCCAAATTATGGAACCAGCTTAGGTGTCCTTCAACAGATGAATGGATTATGAAAGTGTGAGATATACACATAATGGAATTCTACTCAGCAATCAAGAAGAATAAAATTATGTCATTGGCAGGAAAATGGATGGAACTAGAGAATATTAAGCTGAGATTAGCCAGTCACAGAACATGAAGGGTCTTATGTTTTCTCTAATATGTGGAAGCTAGAGAGAAATTGGGAAACGAAAGAGACTCCAGATAAACGAGGAGAAACTACAGTGGAGTGGGGAGGAGACTTGATGAAGGAAACACTTCAAATATATGAAATCATCAGTGCCAATCTCAATAACATGTACAGGGAGGGGGGGAGTCCAGGGAAAAACTAACCAAGTGCTGTGTGCATGTATGTTCCTATCACTCTGAACCTCGTTGTGGTGTATAATTACAATGCACCCATAAAAATTTATTTAAAAATAGAAATCTAAGGATTAAATAAATGCTATTCTCAGAAACCTGACTAGGATGTTGCTAGAGAGAAGAGTCCAGATGTTAGGATGTGTTAAAACTTTTAAAGGTACCTTGCCCGTCTTATTTCAGACTGAGGCTACAAATGCTTTCTTTCATTTTATTTTATTTTATTTATTTACTTTATTTGTGGTGCTAGGGATTGAACCCAGGGGCATTCTACCTCTGAGCTACACCTCCTACCCTTTGTATTTTTATTTTGAAACAGGGTCTTGCTAAGTTTCTGAGGCTGGTCTCAAACCTGCAATTACCTGTCTCAGCCTCCCAAGTACTGGGATTACAGGCATGTGCCACTGTATGTCTCAAATGCTTTCTTTCTATGACATAACTGCCTACTGCCTGTATGCTGAGCATTTCCTCCTTCCTTCTCCAGACTGGGCCCAGGCCTTCTGGTCCCACCCGTGTACTGGCTACCCTGCAACTCGACTTCCTCGCTCCATGGTAATTGCTGCACAATAATGTGAATGTTCTTAAAGTCACTGAACGCTTAAAATGGTAAACTTTATATGACATGTATTTTACCATCCATGCATGCACACGTGCCCACACATACACACAAAGAACCTTCCACAGTGCAGGCACACACTAAGGTCTCAGCAATGGTTTCTGAGATGGATGAGCGAGTTTGTGAGTTCCAGAGTTATTCTTCCAGTTAATGCTGATACTTCTGTGGCTGTGCTGTCCAATTGGGAGCACAATTAACATTTTATATAATATTGTTAAAAGGAAATCAAATGGAAATGATCCCCATATACAGGGTACTGTCGCCCCCAGGCACATGGGGCTGCTAAACATTCAACTGTGAATTAGTTAAGATTAAATAAGCCAGGCGTGGTGGCGCACGCTTGTAATCCCAGTACTTGGGAGGCTGAGACAGGAGGATCAGGGTTCGCAGCCAGCCTCAGCTACTTAGTGAGGCCCTCCACAACTTAGTGAGACCTGGTTTCAAAATAAAGAATAAAAAATAGGGCCGGGGGTGTAGCTCAGAGGTAGAATGCCCCTGGGTTCCATCCCTGGTACCGCAAAAAAAAAAAAAAAAAAGATTAAATAAACTTGAAACTTACTTCCTCAGGTGCATGAGACACTTTTCAAGTGCTCAATAGCCATATGTAACTCATGGTTACCATATAGGACAACACAGGCACGGAATGTATTTGTGGTTGCAGGAAGTTTAGCAAAATGGTGCTGGTCTAGGGCTGGGCTGCACACTTTTTCTTAAAGGGACAAATAGTAAATATTTTAGACTTTACAGGGTCTCCACTATAACTACTCAATTCTGCCGTTGTAGTGAAAGCAGCCATAGAGAATACATAAACTAGTGGGCGTGGTGTTGCTATGATCTGAATATTTGTGTCCCCATAAAATTCATGTGTTGAGATCCTAATCCTCGAAGTGATAGTATTAGGAGGAGGGGCGTTTAGCAGGTGATTAGTGTTCATGAATAGGATTAAGTGAAGCCCAGAGAGACCCTTCCCTTTCTATTATGTGTAGACACAGCAAGAAGTTACCATCTATGGACCAGAAACGTGGGCCCTCACCAGGTACTGGATCTACCTTGATCTTTGACTCCTCAGCCTCCACAACTGTAAGAAATAAATTTCTATTATTTATAAGTCACAGAGTTTATAGTATTCTATGATAGCTATCCACATGAGCTAAGATAGCTGTATTACAAAAATCTTTATTTGGGGGCTGGTATGTAGCTCCATGGTACAGTGCTTGCTTAGCATGTGTAAGGATCTGGCTTCAATCCCCAGCACTGGAAAAAAAAATAACTTTTAAGTTATAAAAAAAATTTTTTTTTGGACTGGAGATTGAACCCAGGGACATTCTACCTCTGAGCTATACTCCCAGCCTAATTTTATTTTTTATTTTGAAACAGGGCCTTGCTAAGTTGCTCTGGCCTCAAATCTGCGATCTTCCTATCTCAGCCTCCCAAGTATTGGGATTATAAACATGCGCCACTGCACCCAGCAAAATAAATAAATAAATAAATAAATAAAAACCTTTATTTTAAAAAATAAGTGGTGGCCTCAAGCTTTGGTTTGCTGACCTTGCTCTAGAGCATTAAAGTACTAGAATAAACAATACCTAAAGACAGGAAATCTTCCTCCTACATACAAAAAAAGGTATTGAAATGTGATTGAATATCTTAGGAGCACAATTAACATTTCATATAATACTGTTATAAGAAAATCAAATGGAAATGACCCCCATATACAGATACAAGTTGTTGTTGGGAACAAGGCTGGTATGTTGGAGTGTTCCGCTGGCCTTGTGTCTTTTTGTTTATCATTGATAAGGTCTACTGCGCTATGATTCATTATTACTTATTCTGGTTCTTTTTAAACACCATCTTATTCAAACTCTGTGTTCACCTATTATAAGACTTGGTAATGATAAGGGTAAGGATGGTGTCATAGAAGCAGCTGGTGAGGAAAGTGCTGGTGACGTGAAAAGCAAAGCAAAAGCTAAACATCATCACCTCCACGGAGATGGGAGGGATGTGACACCATCGTGAGCTTAGAGTCTGTGACGCAAACTGATAGAAATAATCCTGGTAAGTGATGCTAGAACACGCGCAAATGCGAGGGAAACTTCAAATAAAAGGTGAAGAGGAGAATGTGGCTACTTCTTTCAGAAGGAGCATTAAAAAACATTCAGGAGCCAGGCGTGGTGGCGCACGCCTATAATCCCAGTACTTGGGAGGCTGAAATAGGAGGATCGCAGGTTCAAACCCAGCCTCAGCAACTTAGTGAGACCCTGTTTCAAAATAAAACATAAAATAGGGCTGGGGATGTAGCTCGGTAGTAGAATGCCCCTGGGTTCAATCCCCAGTAACACAAACACACACACACACACACACACACACCCCTCAGATTTTATATTTGTCTATTTGGATTATTGATTTATTATTTTTATCCAGCAAATATATGCACTTGCAAATAATATATAACTAGAGCTAGAAAAAATATCTTTATTGTTGAAACATTTGCTGAAAAAAATGTGTTACTATAAATCTGATGCACTCTACCTATAGTCCTATTTTTCTCTTTGAGACAAGTTTTAACATGGCTTTTGATAATCTGAGTTTCTTATTTAAGGAAGTATAACTGTGATCGCAGAGAAGACTACGTGACTTCAAACATCACTGCACAATGAACATGTTGTTAAGTATAAAGCATTTTGCCAATGAGGAGAATACTACAACACGTTCTGAGAATCAGAGGGCTTTAGACAAGAGACAACTCCATCATGCAAATTTGCCCGATTTGGGCTACATTTCTATAATCTACTACAGACTGTGCCCTAACTTTTTTCTTTAAGTTCTGCAGGATAAAAGAAATCCTACAGTTCCCCTGGATTTGCTATTGGAGGGTCCCATCACTCTAATGTAAAGGAAGTTCTTCCTAACTGCTCTTTATATGCCAATTGTTACTATTTTGTCACTCTAGAAAGAATCATTGGCATATAAATATGCAATGTTGTGGAAAATTCTAGTGTTTTCTTTCATGGGCATCTGTATTTGTTTTAAGAGTGCATCAAAGCCGGGTGTGGTGGTACACACCTGTAATCCCAGTACTTGGGAAGCTGAGACAGCAGGATCACAAGTTAGAGGCCAGCCTCAGCAATTTAGCAAGACCCTCAGCAACGTAGGGAGACCGTGTTTCAAAATAAAATATCAAAAGGGCTGGGGGTGTAGTTTGAAAGCCAGAGAGAGAGGGAGAGGGAGAGGGAAAAGGAGAGGGAGAGAGATAGTACGTCAAGTACCAAGGAAAAGAGTTCCATTTCCTTAGCAGAGTCCCTTAGCTCGTGCAGGTCATATGGGATTTGGAAGTGGGAGAGCAGGCGCCTCAGCTGAGGTTTCAGTTCTCCTGTTTCTGTTGTGTGCTGGGGCAGGTTGAAAGCAGCATCCATTTTCATTGACCCTGAAAAAAAAATTCAAAATCAAGAGCATGAAGACCAATGAACACCAGTGAGGGAAAGAAAGCAGAGGGTCCTTCGAGGTAGCTGGAGGGAGGCCTCCCCTGCTGACAGGAGGGCCATTCTACTCCCTGCATCACCTTCCCTGCCGGTTTATACTCGCACCACACTCGGCCAGGTGTAGCCGATCTTGCAGCTGGGTGTCTGCAGGTGGGAGCAAGGACACCTCATCATCTCACAGCCTGTGGGAGAACCCCAAGAAGCCTCCTTGGGAATAGTGGGAGCAAGGACACCTCATCATCTCACAGCCTGTGGGAGAACCCCAAGAAGCCTCCTTGGGAATAGTGGGAGCAGACCTGCTCTAGTCCTTTGTGGTAAACAAACTCTCATTTATAAATTAACCAGCAAATTAGAAGAAGGTGAGCACTTTCACCCGCTCTTGCCTGGCTAACTCCCACTCAACTCTAAGGACAAGACTCTCAGCAACCTAGTGAGACCCTGTTTCAAAACAAAAAATTAAAAAAGGGCTGGGGGTGTAGCTAGGAGGTAGAATGCCCCCGGGTTCAACCCCTAGTACCACAAAACAACAACAGCAGCAACAACAAAAAGAATGTTACTCAGAGTAGAAACCTGATCAGGTTTCTTAATCATCTGTAACACAAGGTAAGGACAGGGAAACTATGGTAAATTGATTCTGATGCGAAAATGATTCTAGAATTGTGAAATAGTAAAGCTAGAAGGAACCGTAGAGATCACTTAATCTGAAAAGTTTATGATGGAGATGAGTAAACCGAGGCCCAAGGAAGGAAATGCAGGTCCATGCGAGGCCATGACAGAAACAGACCTAGAACCCAGTGCTCCTGGCTTCAGCCCACTCTCCCCTCTCATAATCGGTCAGTTATAAAGATGGAGATACAAATGTCTAAGGGAAGCAATTGGCATTTTTTTTTTTGCGGTACCGGGGATTGAACGCTGGGGCTTTCTACCTCCGTGCTACGCCCCCGGCCCTATTTTTTATACTTTATTTTGAAACCAGGTCTCACGAAGTTGCGAAGGGCCTCACTAAGGAGAGAGAGAGAGACAGGGAGAGAGAGAGAGAGACCAAGAGAGCTGAGGCTGGCCGCGAACCCGGATCCTCCGGTCTCCGCCTCCCAAAGTACTGGGATTACAAGCGTGCGCCACCACGCCCAGCTAGCAATTGGCATTTTTATCATCAGAAAACATTACATTAACACTTGCTTATTAGGAAGATATAAATTGTTGGTACATAGAAAAATGTTAGCAAGATCATGGGATAAAAGGGCACATGCAGCCGGGTGTGGTGGCGCACGCTTGTAAT
>PVJS01060385.1:0-11260 GCA_004027185.1 Glis glis | reverse complement strand
GTGGCCAAATTATGGAACCAACCTAGGTGTCCATCAACAGATGAGTGGATTACAAAATTGTGTGGGAAGTACACACAATGGAATTCTACTCAGCAATAAAGAAGAACAAAATAACAGCATTTGCAAGAAAATGGAAAGACCTGGAGAACATTATGTTAAGTGAGATTAGCCAATCACAAAAAAGAAGGGACATATGTTTTCATTAATATGCGCAACTTAGGGAGTAGTGGGGACACAAAAGGGACTCCAGTGACAACAGAGAACCCTCAGTGGTGCAAGGGAAGGGGTACAAGGGAAGGGGAAGGGCAAGAAAGAAGTGAATCTATGGAATTACTATCATAAACAATGTGTACATATGAGATTATACCAACATCATTCTCAGTGCTACATGTGGGGGGGATGCGGGGGGGAGACACTAAGAGCTGTGTGCATGTATGTTAACACCAAACTGATACTCATTGTGATGTGAGACTACAGTGCACCAATAAAAGCATTAAAAAAAAAGAACACATGTGGCCTGGTCATCGCCTCCCGGCTGCCTGGCCGTTGTCCAGCCTGCTCCTTTAAGGCACTGCACACACAGCCACACAGAAGCTGGGACACTTCACAGACCCTTGGAGGGGCCTCAGCAAGCAGGGGGAAGAGGCAGATTGAAAGATTCCTCTGGTGAAGGTCTAAGGGAAGAAAGAACATTCAAGAAAAATGCACAAGACTGCTTAAGGAGCCCAATTAGAGCCCCATCAAGGGCAAGGGATGCAGATTTGAAAGACAGTGGGGGGGGGGGGAGTATCATGCAATGAACAGGAACTCCAGAGAGAGGGGGAGGGGAGACAAAGATTAAAGAACTGCTCCGCAATGTCCCTGGGCTGCAGCTGTGCCATAAGTCACAAACCCCGAGGACACAGAGAAAGCCCTGCAGAATTTCAGAGAGATCATCGCATCCAAAGGAAGGAGAATCCGAGTGGCACCAGATTCCTAGGGGACTTCGGAGCTGTGATGGGACTCATCTCTCAGGGCAAACGAAAGAGAACATCCCACGTGGCAAGCCTGAGAGAAGACCCAGCCATGCTTCCTTCCAGAGGAAAGTAGCTGTGAAGTTCCCCTCTTGCTGAGACAGCTCAATCACGGTGGACATGGGTAGTAGAGCCGGCGCCCAGAGCAGGAAGTGGTGGCTAGCAGTGACCCTTGCAAAATATATATGGTTTAATCTGAAAGTATCTGTGATCGCGTACTGTAGTTGCTAAATAAAGATTTCTGAGACATAAGCCATGTGCTATAGGGGAAATCAATATCAGCCTGAAACTAAAAAATAGAAACTTAGTGTGGAGACCACATTCTGAGGTCTCATCTGATTGGAGGGAGGAAGTAAGTGAGTCTGATTTGGCTTGTGGGAAGAGAATGGGGAAGGAAAGGCTTGTGGTGGGCCTCATTACTACTTACTTTTTTTGGTACTGGGGATTGAACCCAGGGGCATTCTATCTCTGAGCTATACCTCCAGTCCTTTTTTTTATTTATATTTTTTTGGTAGTAGGGATTGAACCCAGAGGCATTTTGCCTCTGAGCTACAGCCCCAGTCCTATTTTGTTATTTTTTGAAAGAGGGTCTCCCTAGGTTGATGAGTCTCACTACTTGTTGAAGCTGTCCTAGAACCTGCGATCCACCTGTCTCAGCCTCCCAAGTACTGGGATTACAGGCATGCGCCACCACGCCCAAATTTATTTATTTATTTATTTATTTGGTGGTACTAGGGATTGAACCCAGGGGCATTCTACCTCTGAGCTACACCCCCAGCCCTATTATTTATTCTTTATTTTGAAACAGGGTCTCACTAAGTTGTGGAGGTCTCTCTAAGTAGCTGAGGCTGGCCACGAACTTGGCTCCTCCTTCTCAGCCTCCCAAGTACTGGGATTGCAAGCGTGCGCCACCACACCGGGCCCAGATTTATTTTTTATTTTAAAACAGGGTCTTGCTAAGTTGCTGAGGCTGGTCTTGAACCTGCGATCCTCCTGTCTCAGCCTTCCATGTACTAGGATTACAGACATGCGCCACCATGCCTGGCTTATCATTTACTTTTTAATACATTAACAGAGAATATCCACCTTATTATGACTCTCAGGAACTGGAAAGCAACAACTCGTGGAAAAGGAACAGAGGATTTTTGAATTGATGGGTGGATGGTGGGGCAAACAAGTAAGGGAGTGTCCACGGAAAGACAGCAACTCTAAAATAAGAAAATGGCTTATTTCAAGCCAACGTGAATGACTATGCCCCAGGAGCACAAACTCACCAACATGAGCTCCAGAGGATGAGGTCCCCAAGGACGTGGTTCTCCCATGAAGACATTATAGGAGCCCTTTATAGTCCCCAATAAAGTAGGCGGGGCCATCAGGTAGACAAGGCACAAAACTGGTGAGCCCTGAGCCCTTCCACAAGATTCAGATCATCTCCATAGAACAGGGAAATGTCCTGCGGGACCCATGGACTGTCTTGTTTCCAGTCTTAAGATTTAATAGAGGCCAGCAGGGCACAATGGCACACCTCTAATCCTAGTACTTGGGAGGCTGAGACAGGAGGATCACAGGTTTTGAGGCCAGTGCGCAGTAACTTAAATAGGGTTGGGAGTGTAGCCCAGTGGTAGAACACCCCTGGGTTCAATCCTCAGGGCCTACCGCCTCCCACATACACACAGAGAATTACTAGAGACCAGACATCTATCAAACTCAGCATACATTTATCCCGTGGTCACAAAAAATGCTAGGTTGGCACAGAGGCTGAAGACAGAGGTCTGTCAAAGTGACCCAAACAGCCCACTACAATTTGAGCGTCTTAATTTATAACATCTCTCCTCGAGGTCTCGCTCCAATCAGTGAAATTCAAACAACCTAGAGACTCCCACATACACATGCAACACCGGAGAACTTCAGTTCCTAGAAGTAAAATTAAGGAAGGGGAAAAGGAGTAAATATCAGCAATAACAACACAGCTGAATAAAAGGAAACATGAAATGAGATGAAATAAATAATCCAGAGACAGCAGCTTTCATAATTAAGGTGAATGGGCCGAATTTCCCAACAAAAGTGCGTAAGATGGGGATAAATGTTAAAATTCAGTGAAGTGCTATTTATAATAAGGACACCAAAAATATTGACAAGTACAAGTTCAAAGTGGACATTTGAAAAGTGGAATTTAAGAAAAACAAACCAAAAAAACCAAGAAGCTGGGTGTGGTAGCACATGCCTGTAATTCCAGTACTTGGGAGGCTGAGACAGGATTGCAGGTTCAAGGCCAACCTCCACAGCTTAACAAGACCCTCAGCAACTTAGCAAGACATTGTTTCAAAATAAAAAATAAAAATAAAAAGGACTGGGGGTGTAGCTCAGAGGTAGAATGCCCCTTGGTTCAACCCCCAGTACCAAAAAAAAAAAAAATAGACAAGAATAGAAAATTAATACTGGATAAGGGAGACTTGAAGGCAGAATGAATTCATAGGAACAAAAGAGTATTATATAATGGCACAAGGTACAATGCACTAAGATTTAATCATCATACATCTCAATGTGTTAGAAACTCTAGCAGCTGAACACTTAAAGCAATAACTGCTAGAAATATAGGCGGACTTGTCAAAACACAGCCCTGGTGGGAGAGAAAGAGCTTGCTGTTCAGCGCCATCTCTCCTGGGAGGCCGGTCCTCCCTCCCCCACAGAGCTGAGCCCTGCGCTCTTCCATCGACTATTGAATGAATGAATGAATGAATGAATGAATGAATGTGTCACCCTGTGCAAGGACCTCATACGAATTCTTTCTTGCTTATAGGACAGTGCCCAAACTCTCCAATGTTCTTCCGTGGTCTGCTGAGTCAATGGAAGTGGGCTTTAAATAGAAGTCGACAAGGAAGTCGGGCAAGACCATGAACACAGATTTGGGACATTGTGGGAAGAAATGAGAACACCAAGGTTTGGGGGCCATATGTGGATGTCATGTTGAAAAGTTTGGACGCTGTTCTATAAGCAAGATTCTCCCAGGTGCAGGGGAGAGCGTGCTGTGAAGGCGGAGCAGAGCGAGGCGTGAGGACACTGGGCTCGGAAGGATGATGCCGAGGAATGCTCGCAGCCCTGGAGGCTGGAAGAGGCCCGGAACGCAGCCTCCTTATTTTGGCTCTGTGATGCTGACTCGAGAGTTCTGGCCTCTGGAACTGTCACAGATCATGTTTCTGTTGTCCGAAGCCACCGTGTCCCATCGGCCACAGAAAACTCATATAGTTGTCCTGTCACATCGGGACTGTGGTCCTGCTGTGGTCTGGTGTCTAGCCGCGGTCCTGCAGATGAGCTTGGGTGACTTAAGTCTGAGGTTTTTGGTCCAATGGATCAATGAGATAAAAACAACACTTGGGGGGCATTTTGGCCACACACTGGACTCCTGGGACCACCCACATCAGCATCTCTGGGAGCCAGGACCAGGAATCTACATTTTAACAGGGTCCCTGAGGACTCTGATACATAGGGACACTTGAGTGAGCCCTGTGACTGCAAAGCCAGCATCTCACAATGTTATGGGTGAGGGAACCAACACCATTGTTGGCAGTCGCCTAGGTGCATGTTAGAAATACAGAGCCCACAGGCTGCCCCGGGCCTCCTGAGTTAGGACTGTGTTTCCGCAAGAGGCCCAAGGTCTTGGGGGCCCATGAGAGGTGCAGAAACCTTTCTAGGCTAGAGACTCTCCACCCAGGCTGCACACGCACACAACTACATGCAGGGCTTGTCCTGCCCAGGTCACTGGACTTGAAGTCTGGATTCCACGGGCAGCCTGGGCAGACGTGGGGCAGAGGGGCACATGGCCGCCCTGGGGACTTAGCAAACTCTGAGACTCACTCAGACCACCCCTCCCTGGCCTCCCTGCTGAGGCCACCAGTCCTGGCCTTGACCCCATCTAGACAAGAAGCTAGTTTTGCTGATTCAGCTTGATGAATCTTCCTAATGCCTGTTTGAGACAGAGGCTCTGAAGAACCAAAGTGAAGCCATGACAGGCTTTAGTTAAAGCTTTAAGTAGAATAGGCCTAAGTATCTGTTTTTCTAGAAGTTAAGTTTCTATAGCCTGTTGCCCCATACCCTGTAGTGTGCTAATCTGATCTTGTCCCTAGCAACCCCTAGAAACAGCCAATTGGTGTCAAGCACACCTGGGTCTAGAATTCCAGATAATCGGGCGAGGCCACTCTGACCAGAATCAGCAGGCCCCCCACCCTTCCTGGACATTCCTGAGAAAGGTACTGCGGGCCCGACCAATCAGCCTAAATGTCACCATATAAGGTTAATGCTTCCCCAATGATGACCCCTACCTAAGGCGCAAAAATTAAACCAACCAGGGAACGCCAACAAGCTTATGTTTTAAACTAACCTATCAATGTAAAGGGGGGGTGGGCTGCCTCCTTAAGGGATGAAAGCTTTGTTCTCGGAGAGCAAGGGGCTTCTCCCTGTGGCCACTGCGTTGGTGCACGTTAGGAGCCCAAGCTCGAGCTTGAATAAAGGACCCTCGTGTGTTTTGCATCGGAATCGGCTCCTGGTGGTCTTTGGTGGGATCACGAACTTGGCACTTCAGCTCCCCAGGGTCACACGTACCACAGAACCTCTGGGCTCCCAACCCCCCTCTGTCTCCTGCCTCCCCATTCCCTGTCTGTGCTCCACCCTGGGTGGCAGCTCCTCCTCCCTCCTCTCCATCTTTCCTTTATAAACCTGAGCTGTGCCCACTCCACAGTCTCCTGGGAATCCAGTGCAGGTGGGAAGGGTTCTGGAGGGGGCTGGTGCTGGTCACACGGCTCTGTGTCACCAGGGCTGGGTGCTGCATCAGGGCCCACGCCTGCCAACACTGCACACCCCCCTGTGCACATGCTGCCTCGTGGCGGGAGCTCTGAGCCCTCCCCTGTCTGAGTTGTGCTAGACCACTCTCTGAAGTGGAGTGACTGCCACGCGCTACCTCGTCCATGAGTCACTAAGTGCACTGGGAGTGTCACGTGGGAAGAGCGTCCAGGAGGCCAAGGCGGCTTTGAGAGGGAAGAAGATCCTGAGCGGGAGGAGCGCGTTTCTGAGACCTCCCCGCATCTCAGCATCCCAGGCCGACCACTGACCACCGCTGCACCCCCAACCCTCACCTGGGAAAGGGGCTCGGCCAGCCGTCCTGGGTGCTCAGGGGATGAGGGCCACAGAAGCACGCAGCACGGGGCCTGGCTCAAGGTGACATGACGGCAGCTCAGGTCCCAGGGCTGTGCCATCGGGGTAGGACGCAGCAGCAGCATACGCTGAACACGTCAACAAGCCTGGCACCGTGCACCCACCATTTCACACCAAGCCCATCACTCAGCAGGGGCATGAAGGGAGTTTATTAGATGCCTACAGCATACTGGGGATGGAACCCAGGGGCATTCTACCTCCGAGCTGCACCCCCAGCCCTATGTTTTATTCTTTATTTTGAAACAGGCTCTCACTAAGTTGTGGAGGGCCTCACTAGGTAGCTGAGGCTGGCCATGAACCCGGATCCTCCTGTCTCAGCCTCCCAGGTACTAGGATTACAAACGCACGCCACCACACCTGGCTCATATTTTTATTTTGAAACAGGGTCTCACTAAGTAGCTGAGGCTGGCCGCGAACCTGCGATCCTCCTGTCTCAGCCTCCCAAGTACTGGGATTACAAGCATGTGCGACCACGCCCAGCTGAGCTGCTGCCTTTAAATCAGAGGGCCGAGCATGGATGGGGGCAGTAGGCAAGTTGACTCAAGCGACGTCCTTAGCCCTATCGTAATTCACTGGACCTCCCTGAGCCCACCTGGTAGACCTGCTCCCCACAGGGTCATGGGAAAGACCCAAGAGCTGGCCTGTGGGGATGTACCCAACATGACGTGGCCCACGGTGGGACTGGTGGATGCTGGTTTCCTTTGTAATCACACGGGGATCATTGCCACCCCTTCCTGAACACCGTGACACCTCGTGGCTCATTAAATCCACAGGACATTCCCGGGAGGTGGCCATTGTCCCTGGTTACATACCAGGAAAGCGGGGAAGTGAGAAGTTGACGGTGTGCCCAGAGTCACCAAGGGACACCTCTGTGGTCTGACTGACTCTATTCCCTACTGCGATGCCGTGCCGTACACAGCCGTGTCTGAAAACCAGCAAGCACACCTGGTGGCTTCAGATGGCTCTAGAGGGGGTGACGCGTGTGTCATTACAGGTGACTTTAACACACACACCCAGGCTGAGGGCAGGGTGGTTTATATGTCTCCTCCTCCCTTTCAAAGTGAAATGCTTTCATCCCGGGACCCCTACTGTCATCTCTACAGAGCCCAGAGCTGGTGGCAGAGGGACCCTCTTGTTCACTTGAGCAGGAAACAATAGAAGAGAATTGCAGGCATGGCAGAACTGGGGAAGCATCAGGAGGGCCGACAACCGCCCCGTTCAAAACCCTCCCCAAGACGTGGGGGGCTCCCGTGGCTCAGCAGACAGCCTCCAGGATGCAGATGGCGTCGACATGGAGACGGGCGGGGGCTGGGGAAGGCACCTGTGAGGCTTCTGGGAGTGGTGTGGACAGTTAGCAAGAGAGATTGGTTTTTTTGTTTTTTGTTTTTGTTTTAATGGTACTAGGAATTGAACCCAGGGACATTATACCTCCGGGGCTACACCCCCAGCCCTATTTTTTATTCTTTATTTTGAAACAGGATCTCACTAAGTTGTGGAGGCCTCACTAAGTAGCTGAGGCTGGCTGTGAACCTGAATCCTCCTGTCTCAGCCTCCCAAGTACTGGGATTACAAGCATGCGCCACTATGCCTGGCGTGGAGAGATTGTTTTTGACAGTCTTTAGAAATAGAAATTATGCCGGGCATGGTGGCGCACGCTTGTTATCCCAGTACTTTGGGAGGCAGAGACCGCAGGATCGGGGTTCGCGGCCAGCCTCAGCTAACTCTCTCTCTCTCTCTCTCTCCTTACTGAGGCCCTCCGCAACTTCGTGAGACCCGGTTTCAAAATAAAGTATACAAAAATAGGGCCGGGGGCGTAGTGCGGAGGTAGAACGCCCCTGCGTTCAATCCCCAGTACCGCAAAAAAAAAAAAAAAATAAATAAATAAATAAAAATAAAAAAATAAAAAAGAAATAAAGAAATAGAAATTACCCCGTGAGCAGGAACATAGATCATTGTTCTCCTTGCATTTTCCGTACAATGGGAGCCGTCACCCTCTGGGAGCAGCGCTTTGTGAAGAGCCAGAGAGCTGAGAGGAGCAGGGAGAGAGAGTGGGTGCGGCACGGGCGTGGCACTCGCTGTGGGGCTGTTTTTGGGGTGAGGCCCCAAGTACTGCGTGAACTGACTGAATATAAAGTTCTTCCTAGAGAAAGTTGTCTCTGTGGCTGTTCTCAGTCTTGCTTCCTTTGTCCTCTGATGCAAGGACCACGCACTGCCACCTCAGGGTACAACTGCCCTTTATCCCTATGCAAAGAGGGGGGACAACTGGCCTGATGCTAGCATGCAGCTCCAGGGGGACCCGAGGCTTGAGTCTCAGGGGTGGCGCACGTGGTTATTTCAGAATAAGCTTCAGAGGCGCGTGCACGGCAGGTGTGTGTGTGAAGGGCCGTGGGGTCCCGAGGTGGCCTGGGGCAGTGGGAGAGGACATTGTTTGAGCGAGGTCTTAAGAAAGAACTGCTTGGTGGCACTGTTAGTCTCCCTATTTTATGGAGGGGGGAGCAAAGCTGAGGACGTATCCAGGTGACAGTGGTCGTTCGTAGGTGGTGGAAGCAAGATTCAGACATAGCCGCCTGCACCACCTTGATGGCTCAGAGCCCAGTGAGAATCAAAATTCCTTATTTTGTAGCTGGGGCTCAGAAAAGTTAAGGCCCTTGTTCAAGCCACAGAGCCAGGGACCGAATGTTGTCTTGTACATCCCAGCAGGAGACCGCACCCTGACAGCCAGCTCTTTATTAGCCCGCTGAATTTCAGGGCACTGCCCCCCAGGTCACTCTGACTGTTATGACTGCGCATGCGTCTTCGTTTATCCCTCTCTTTGGAGCTCGCATGGCTGTTACCGTGCATGACCGGATGGAATTAGAGCTCTCTGGAGGTGAAATTGGAACCATCTGAAATCTGCAAGTCTCCCTTCTCCCCCCACCTTGGGGTCAAGGGACAGTGTGTTGAGCCGAATTGCAGAGGGCTCTGCAAATTATAAAGTGCTTCTGGAACCTCATGAGTATGCAGATAAGATCCAGGAAGGCCTGAGAAGCAATCGCACTCTTTCATAGGAAGCCGAGAGCATCATTACCAGGAATTCACAACACGAAAAAGACATTAAGAGAAGTATGCACAGCCTGGAGGAGCCAGCACGCCACGGAGCCTGCGCACTGCCCGCGCCCCGGCTGGGTCATCCTCGGGCCTCAGCTGCGAGTTCATCCAAGAGCGGGCTTCTCTGCTGGCCCTGATGAATGCAGGCCACACTCCACCACATCTCCACCCGCAGGCCTGGCCTGCTTCTGGGTGTTTGTGTTGTTACTTCCTGAGTGAATGAATGAATGTTTTCACACCCTCCATCTGACAGCCATCAAAATGACATAAGTCCAAGCACGTGCCACACTCCTGCCTAAACCCCTCCAAGACTTCCCAGTGTCCTAGTCCTTTGCTGTTGCTAACAGCACCAAAACACAGACTGGGGGAGATATAAAGAAAAGAGGGTCATTTGGGCTCACAGTTCTGGCCCGGTGCTGAAGGGCCACCTCTGGTGATGGTCTTTGCTGGCAGAGTCCTGAGGTGTCCCATGGCCATAGTCGGGGAGCGCGTGAGAGCCCCAGCCGAGCTGGCTTGTACGGCAGGCCCATTCTGGAGAGAACCATTAACCATCAACCCAGGACTCCATTAGTAGCATGAGTGGATTAATCCACATCTAAGGGCTGCTCACCTCTTAAATCCTCTTAAACTGGTCCCACCACTTAATATCTCATAATAGGGATTAAATTGCAACAGGAGTTTCAGAGGGGACACACCACAACGGAGTCAGCTCATAGCACTCACTAGAAGAGGACAAGGGCTCCTTCCCCTGCCTCTGTTGCCGAGCTCCGGTCCTTCCCACCCTGTCCCACGCTGGCCAGACAAGCTGGCTGCCCGGCTCTTCCTTCAGGATACCAAACTCCTTCCCACCTCAGGGTCTTTGCCCGGGCGGTTTCCTCCACCCAGCATTCCCGCCCTGCCCCATTCTTCAAGCATCTGGCTCTTGTCTTTGTCGTCCTTTCCCCAACTGCTGTCTCTAGATCCTGCCAAGCGAGCCCCTCGGTTGATGACGTCCCCGCAGGCTCTCCGAGTCTCCCTGGTACATTTGCTTAACTCACACATACATGTCAGGGGAGAACACGATAATTCTGTGGGTTCTCGGTTTCTGTGGCGAAAAGAATTTCAACCCACGCCAGTCAGAGGAAAAGACAGGTTTAATTTAAGAAAAGTAGAGGTACATGTTCAGAGGAAACGCGGGCCATCTTGAGGGTCTGAGAGCTCAAGCAGAGAGGCACAGACGGGCAGAGAGGGACAAAGAGCGGCGGCTAGCAGAGAGAGGCCCCGAGTCTTTTACCATCCTTTTCTTATAGGGCCCACTTGAGAGGGGTGGTGAGGGGCCCGTGGTGGGAAATGGGGCACCATGGGATGGTGGTCTCCTTTCTTTGAAGCTTCAGGCTGACAAAAGGTGAAAATTCTTGAGATAAGGAATCCCAGGGAGTGGAGACATGGAGTAGGGAAGGCAGGGTGCAGGGCAATCCTCTGGGACCTTCTTCCCAGGAAATCGAGGCTCTGACAAAAGGTGAGGCTTTCTCTGGGATCTGGGATCTGATCACCTCAGGAATTTCAGATATGGAGCCTGCCCATTATGATTTAAAAGTATGGGCCTGCCAGGTATAGTGGGACACCCTTTAATCCCAGTACGTGGGAGGCTGTGACAGGAGGATCTCAGGTTCCTGACCAGCCTCAGCAACCTTGTGAGGCCCTCTGCAACTTAGTGAGACTCTGTTTCAAAATAAAACATAAAAATAGGGCTGGGCCGGGCGTGGTGGCGCACGCTTGTAATCCCAGTACTTTGGGAGGCGGAGACCGGAGGATCCGGGTTCGCGGCCAGCCTCAGCTCTCTCTGTCTCTCTCTCTCTCTCTCTCTTTCTCTCTACTTAGTGAGGTCCTCCGCAACTTCGTGAGACCCGGTTTCAAAATAAAGTATAAAAAATAGGGCCGGGGGCGTAGCGCGGAGGTAGAACGCCCCTGCG
>PVJS01060384.1:0-11259 GCA_004027185.1 Glis glis | reverse complement strand
CAATCCCTGGTACCGCAAAAAAAAAAAGGGGGGGGGGAAGTAAGCCAAATATTTTGGGAACCTCTGCTAGATTAAAACGCTCTGTGGGTAAAAATTGGATCTGAACCATAATTGAGCCCTTTGTGAGGCTTTGCACAATGGCACTCACACATATATTTCACTGGAATCATGCATAAGGGGTTATAAAATGCAGCAGGATATTATGTTCCTCAGGATAGTCTTATATACTTTGGAAAGAAGGCATTATAATTCTTATTTTCATTAATGGGGTAAAAAAAAGCTAAAAAAATGTGACCTGTTCTAGACTGGGTAGCCAGAATTAAAACTCACATTTAAGTTGCTTAACACCTACCTTCTCCACTCTTTCTAAATGAACTATTTGTGAAATTGAGTTGAATTGAATCATTTGTACCTTTAATCACTCTCCAAATTTTGCTACTTTTAAATATTTTGAGACCATTCATTCAAAGATGATTGAACACATGTCTAATTGCTTCATTTCCTTATATGATCTTAATGAGTGTGAATTATAACTCAGTCAATTTAGTCTTAGTGATTGACAGTAATGATAAAATTAGATCTCAAACAAAACAAGTTCTTTTTTCATTTGTTAGTGAGGAGGTAGAAAGAAATAGTCAGATAGGGCCAGAGGGCCACAGTGGACAGACTTAATTTCCTGAGAGGTAACATATGCTAACTAAATTCCAAAACTCTCAAAAGGACCAGACCTCCTGAATTTCAAGTGCTAACAAGATCAAAACCTCTTGAGAGTAACCAGATGCTTACAAAACTCCAGTTGTTTCTGCCAATAAGTGATCCCAGGAAAGCATCTGGGAGCCAAACCAAGAGAAGGAGACACAAAGAAAGACACTAAGTCCCTGCAGACTGCCTCTGGGACCCCAACTGGGAAAGGAAATTCAAAAAAGCATATAACCCCCTACATAAGCCATTCTAAATGGCTACCCACTCAGGAACCCCTTCCTCTGGGAACTTCTTTCTGCCCCCCCCCCCAGGTCCTGTTGACTTTGAGAAAGAATGGTGTGTAATTGATGGCACTTGGGACAGGCAACTTCTTGGTAGTGACCAGAAGACACCTGCTGGATATCAAGGCTGGCTGAAGCCCCTAGGGGTGGCCTGCAACTCTCTTCAATAGATCATGTAGACATTGGGAGAAAGTAGTTTGCAATTGATGGCACATGGCTTCGGCAACTCCCTGGACAACAGGTTCCCCATTGCCAGAAAGGGTGATCTGCCTCTTTTTCCCTTTCATTCTCTTTACAATAAATCCACTGCTTACCTTTCTGTTGTCTGCAAATGTCATTCTTCATACTTTGTAGACAAGAACCCTGGTAAGGAAAAATGTCCAGTTCTTCTGGGGACTCGTCTGGGATAGTCTACAGAAGGGTGAGTAACTAGACTCTCTTTGGGTTCTATACAAATCTCAGAACTCTATAAAAATGTTTTGCGCCACCGCCAAATTGATTTGCTTGATATGGCTAGAAAAATATAGGTTTGGTTCTGACCTGACTTCCTCCTTTCTAATTTCATTTTAAAATGGCATCAGTCATAGTAAATAGAGTATATGTCCCTGTCTTTTTTATTCTCGTCACCACTGTGCACTGCCTGCCATTTGGGGTACTAAGTCTTTCTCCCAGTGCTCTGCTTCTAACAATCCCATGTTGCAATCAATTAGTTATCCCCTCCACTCCCAGTGCACTGGCCAGAAGAGGATAATAGTGTGCTATGGGCTAAAATGCCAGAGGTCCCAAGAAATTGGAAGTTTAAATTGCCCTTTTAGGTACCTGGCTTACTTTAAGTGGAAAAATAAATTTTGGATGTATGGGACACTGTGGAGTGCATCTTCACAGGGGCTTCCTCCAGAAACTTTTCCACTACTAACATCGGTTCTGGGCTTATTGGGCTGACCCAGAACTGAGCAGAAATTCCCATAAGAGCTAAAAAGACCACATGCAGGCAATAGGTGTTGCAGCTACCACCTATACTTACATATGTGTGACTGGTGGTTGAAAACAGGTGTTGGTTCTGTGTCTTGCAGGCAACCACCATGAGCACATATGTGTATGTGATCAGCAGTCAAAAATAGGTGCCAGAGCCGGGCATGGTGGTGCATGTTTGTAATCCTAGTACCTGGGAGGCTGAGACAGGAGAATACAGGTTTGTGGCCAGCCTCAGCTACTTAGTGAGGCCCTCTTCAACTTAGTGAGACCCTGTTTCAAGATAAAGAATAAAAAAACAGGTCTAGCGGTGTAGCTCAGAGGTAGAATGCCCCTGAGTTCAATCCCCAGTACTGCAAATAAATAAATAAATAAATAAAAGAAAATAGGTACCAGTCTAGGTCTAGCTGACAACCTCCATGGACACATACGTATATATGATCAGCAGTCAAAAACAGGTGCCAGCTCTATGTCTCACTGGAAACCATAGTTAAGTCCAGTAGAATCATCCTGCTCATAGCCATGCTTGGACAGGAATTAGGTTAAAGATCCCAGGAGATACTCCAGGGCTTCTCTGATAGTAGGAGAGTAGGAGAGGTTATGGAATTCCTTTTTTTCTCCTTTGTCTTTTAAATGGGAAACGGTCCATCTGCCAAGCCTGCCAGCATCCTTTTAAATTGGATATTAAAGAACTGGGGCTCCTTTGATCTCTAGTCACTGAAAAAGAAGCATTTGATTTTCTTCTGCACCTGAGCCTGGCCTAGCCCACCTTTAGAAGGGCCCCATCCTGTACTCCTGTCCACCTCCACTGCTGTAAAGGTAACTGGAATTGATTCCTATATTCATCATTCGTGAGTCAAACTTTGGAATCCTGAAGAAAGTCCTGACACATTGGCAGATAAGGAGGAGACCCACTACTCCTGTGAGCCAGTTGGGACCTAAAACTCTCTTCAAACAAACCCAAGGAGAAAAAAATGCCACCCTAACGTACCGATAAGTAATAGTAAATACTAAAACAGTAGGTCACCCCTGCTTTTGGGTCACTGTGATTACTGGGCTCATATTCTTCTTCCTCTCCATTAGGTGCTATTTTCCCAGTGGGATGTAGAATAATATTCCTCACTGTTATTATCTTCACAAAATGTCAGTGCCTATCTTCCTTTTGACCATTACTCTGCCATTAACGCAAGAAATGGTTAAAAGATGGGAACATAATGTTTTGTTAGATAGTTCTTTCTTTACTTTCAGCCTTCCTAACTGCTGGGTTTGTTTCCAACAGTCCACGATTGGAGCAAATACATATTAGATACAATTTAGGACCCTTTTTATAAATGAAACAAAGGGTCTGATCCTTACATGACAATCAAATTTTTCCAGTCCTCTAATCCCTATACCCATTCCAATCACAACACTATCTTATACCTTTTCTACCCACACCCAGTCCTATATGTGGTAAACTAATATGGATGTCACATTCAATTTCACTTGAGATCCTAATTGCCTGCCCTGTTCCATAGTACTAATTCGTAGCAACAACCAGGCAATTTGTACCTTTTCCAATGGCATTATCAGGGCACCTGCAAAGGTGATAATAATGTAGCCATTAAGGACATGTTATGCATGTATTACTGTAGTTTTCTAGTTTCAGTTTCTTTGGTATGATACCCAGTAATGGTATAGCCAGATCATATGGTGGATCCATTCCCAGTTTTCTGAGTAATCTCCACACTGATCTCCATAGTAGTTGAACTAGTTTGCAATTCCACCAACAGTGTAGAAGAGTCTCAATTTCCCCACATCCTCGCCAACATTTGTTGTTGTTTGACTTCTTAATGATTGCCATTCTAATTGGGGTCAGATGAAATCTTAGAGTAGTTTTGATTTGCATTTCCCTGATTGTTAATGATGTTGAACATTTTTTCATGTATATATTGCCCATGTTTATAGAAGCACAATTCACAGTGGCCAAATTATGGAACCAACCTATGTGTCCATTAACAGATGAGTGGATTACAAAATTATGGGAAATACACACAATGGAATTCTACTCAGCAATAAAGAAGAACAAAATAACATCATTTACAAGAAAATGGAAGGATCTGGAGAACATTATGTTAAGTGAGATTAGCCAATCACAAAAAAAGAAGGGTCATATGTTTTTCATTAATATGCGTAACCTAGGGAGTAGTGAGGACACAAAAGGGACTCCGGGTGATAATGGAGAACTCTCAGTGGAGCAAGGGAAGTGGTACAAGGGAAGGGGAACGGCAAGA
Organism: Glis glis; assembly: GCA_004027185.1. Taxonomy (NCBI): domain Eukaryota; kingdom Metazoa; phylum Chordata; class Mammalia; order Rodentia; family Gliridae; genus Glis; species Glis glis. The sequence continues at coordinate 7,031 of PVJS01060384.1, read as the reverse complement.
AAGAAGTGAATCAATGGAATTACTATCATAAATAATGTGCACATATGAGAATATACCAACATCATTCTCAGTACTCCATATGAGGGGGAGGCCGGGGGGACACTAAGAGCTGTGTGCATGTATGTTAACATCAAATTGATATTCATTGTAAGACTACAATGCACCAATAAAAGCAAGTTTATAAAAAAGGACATTTTATGTTCTTGTTATGTTATCAGTGCTAACAATACCTGTAATATTACTGTGAAGCAATTAACCTACAGATTATTCAACAGGTGGTTTCAAGAATGTACCTGGAAGGATATATGATTTACAAACTCTCCTATCCTGAGACCAAATAGAATCTGAAACAATAGATTCATCACTCAGTCCTCAACATTTCCCCCCAACATCTGGTCTCCCTTATTTCCATGTATTCACAAGGGGAAATAATGAGTTTTCTTGGGGAATTCAATGCTTACATCCAAGAAAAAGTTGGGGATACTAGTCTATTGGGCAAATTCAACTAAACAGTTCCACAGTTTTTATTCTTAATGATACCTCACTAGAAGCCCACTATCATTCCCTGGGCACAATGACCCAAACAAAGTGGGAACCCATAACTTTAATTGCTTTGGGAGTATTAGCTCTAGTTGCCGCCATAACTGGTTCAACAGTACGAGTCACCCTAACTGCAGCCTCAGTGACCAAACTAATTACCTCAGTGTAACACGTTGCTAAAGACACTGAACTAAATTTTAGGGGTATTCAAAGGTCTATAGACTCATTGGCATACATGGTTCTGGATCACAGGCTAGCTCTTGATTGTCTACTAGCTGATCAAGGAGGAGTTTGTACCATTGCCAATACTTCTTGTGGCATTTATATCAACTCCTCAGGAACAGTTGAGGCTAGAATGGAGAACATCCTAAGACAAGAAAGGTGGCTAAAAGAACAAGCTGAAAAATTTCTGGAACCCCAAATATGGGAACAGATCTATAGTATGTTCCTATCCTTTACCTCATGGCTACTTCCCCTTTTTGGCCCTGTGATCATATTAATTCTCACTCTCATATTTGGTCTTTGTATTCTTAATCTACAAACCAAATTCATCTCTTCTCATTTAGAGGCATTCAAGGTGCAGATGGTCCTTAAAATGGAACCTTGCATGAACTTCCAAAAGCCAATCTACTTTGGCTTCTTAGATTGCCTACCTGTAACTGCCATGCCCCACGACACCCCCTCTCAGCTTGAAGTAGCTAAGAATGGTCATCTCCCTGTGCCCCTAACTACAGTTAGGGTCACCTAATCGTAGGAAGGATTTAGGAGGTAGAGAGAAATAGGCAGATAGGGCCAGAAAGCCTTGGTAGAAAGACTTAATTTCCTGAGAGTTAACATAAGCTAACTAAACTGCAAAGCTCCTAAAAGGATCAGACCTCCTGAATGTCAAATGCTAACACAATCAAAGCCTCCTGAGAGTGACCAGATGTTTACAAAATTCCAGTTGTTCCTGCCGAGAATCAATCCCAGGAAACAGTCTGGGACACCAACTGAAAGAATGAGACACAAAGAAGGACACTATCTAAATCCCAGGAAACCACCTCTGTGACCCCAACCGGGAAAGGAAACTCAACAAAGCATATAAACCCTTAGATAAGCTACCCTAAATGGTTACCCACTCAGGAACCCTTCCCTCTGGGAGTCAGTCTCTCTTTCTCTCTCTCTCTCTCTCTCTCTCTCAGGTCCTGTTGGCTTTGAGATAATGTGATGTATAATTGAAGGCACCTGGCCTGGGCAACTCCCACATAGTGACCAGAAGATACCCATTGGACATCAAGGCCAACCAAGGCTCCTAGGGTTAACCTACAACTCTCTTCAGTAGATCGTGTGGACATTGGGAGAAAGAAGTTTGTAATTGATGGCACGTGGGTAGGGAAACTCCCAAGTAATGTCCAGAAGACAGCTGCCATACATCAGGGTCCCCATTGCCCAAAGGGTTACCTGCCTCTTTTTGCCTTCCATTCTCTTTACAATAAATCCCCTGCTCACCTTTCTGTTGTCTGTGAGTGTCATTCTTCATACTTCATAGACAAGAACCTCGGTAAGGAAAAACACCTGGTTCATTAGAAAGAGTCATGACTTTTCCATAAAAATACATAATCTTCACCCATGAAGCAAACCAAAAGTTTTCATCTTTATAGATCTGATCATAAATATCAAAAAGGTTTAATTTATACTAGTGGAAATCAATTGGTATTTGCAATTTTATAACCAGCTAGAAAGCAATCATCCTAGATATTCTGCTAGGTACTAGGAAATCATTCTTATAAAATAGTTGACATTGCCAGCTAGGGCTGTAGCTCAGTGGTAGAGTGCTTGCTTAGCATGTGCAAGGCCCTGGGTTGTATCCCCAGTACCACAATTTTTAAAAGGTAGACATCGACATTATTTTAAAACTCTAATCTGCTGAGAAAAAGGAACAATTAAATAAATAAAAAATTTAAAAGAATATTATAGATGACACTGTGGTTCCTTAAATAAGATCACAAAAAAATAGTATTTTCTTGCTCTAAGGTATGATTGGACCTGTGATTTATTCATTTCACCTATGATATCTCCTTTAAATCTCAAACCAAGCTGATAGGATCCATATTAAATGAAACATACATGAAAAACAAGGAAACTAATAGTGTGAATTATAAATATTAATACATTTTATATTTAATATATGATACGATTAATAATAATTGAGGAATTGTACTCTAGCAGCTTTGTTTAATTTTAAATTCAAAATCTGGGGTCTTTCTGCCATATCAAAAGACTATTCTGCATTGACTTATTTTCTTATAATTTGATTCTTTGCTATCCATGTGGACTTTTAAAATTTCAATTAGAAGTCAAAAGTTTTAAATAACTCTTTTTAAATAAAGGCAATAATGGAGATTTATATTTGATTTTATTTTTTACCTGTTTTCTCTTCCCCAAGGAATTGACTGGAAGTTTTAATTATGTAAATATAGTCATTATAATAAACATAAGTCAAAAAATCATAATGAAACACAATTCTAGCATTTGAACTATACTTTAGAAAGGATATCCTCTACTTAGAAGATAATAAATTGTAGTCATAATTTTCTAACATAGGAATATATTATTCTTTGCTTTAAAATGTAGTTTGCTTCAAATCTATAAAAACAATTTTTGGCACAAATGAGTTATTTCTGTTTTAGTAATGTTCATTAGGTAATTTCTGCACCATTTACACTGACATTTTTGGATTAAAGAGACACTGAAATAGAACACAGTGGGTAGCAGGTACTTACAATGAGTGTACTCAGCACCACGATCCTTTCCAGCACTCTTGATTTCACAACTCCTGCTGAAAAAGTGGGAGAGTTTAATGTTCCTTGATAGGAGGTGCCATGGCACAAGAAATATCACATGTGGTCATTTATTTGTTTTTTCTGGAGATGTTTATAGCAACAGGGAAAAACTGAACATGTTTTAAAAGAAGTAGCAGAATGAATTTTAAAGACAGGTTAGGTCTAGGATTGTGCCTGAGAGATGGCATGGATTCAGAAATATTTGTTAAATGAATGACTGAGACAGTGGAAATGCCAATAAGTATCCATTGATATTTATACTCCAGTAAGCCTTTTCACTTCTAGTGCCTGATTCTAAGACAGAAATTATTTTAGACCAGGGAATGAAGGAATCTGAAAAGATTTTTATATACAATGGCATAGACTTTCTGCTCTCTTTCCTACTTTGAAAAAACTTGGCAGGGGCAAAGTGATTGGATCCTCTGAGAGCAGCAAAGATTTTTCACCCTCTGCCTGTGGCACAAAGACAGCTTTCTCAGTGGAGCACTTGATCAACAATGTGTGTGAGCTGTGAACGCCTGGGTTGCCCTGCTGGGAACAGGGCGCTCTGTCTGTTAAGGATGTACATTGCTTCTGCAGGTTTTGTCAGCAGGAGACTGAAAAAAAAAAGGAAAAAAAAAAGAGGAAATTCGACAGAGGCAATTCACAGGGGGGCGAAATGCACACATCAGTGAAGTGGAGGTGGCAGTGTTCCGGCATTCACCAGGAGCGCTATCAGGAAAAATGAAAGTGCTACTTTGGATTGTAAGGAGCAGCATGGGGTGAACTCCACAAAGAGAGAAAATAACACAAATTGTCTACCTGTGATAAACTAGTCAAGTTCCTGGAGTTGTGGTTTCATCCTTGCTTCTTCCTGAATGCTTTCCAGGTGGGGCGATTCAGTGCAGGGGTTGTATTTAGAGTAATCAAGTGTTTGAGGATAAAACACTTGGAAATATATAATGTCTAAGTGGTTATGGCCAGTGATCACTCATGTGAGCAAAGGAAAAGGGTAAAAAGAAAACTATCTTTAAAAACATGTAAGGCATATTTTACCCTCCTAGACTTTTAAAAACATGACAAAAGATTCCAAGCAATAAAATGACTTTTTCTTAGAGTCTGATACAATGTGGCATTTTGAAAGGCTGACATTCACCCCAAAGAGATTATAACAGACTATAATAGAACGCAACCCCTCACCCCAGTTTTTGCATCCTGATATGAGGCAGTGCCTTCCAAATCAGCAAGGAGTTTGATATTACTCACATAATTATCCTGCTTAAAAGACAAGAATAAGAGCAAAGAAGTCAAAGGTGGGGTTTCTGTCTTGTCTAATGAGTAGAAAGTTGGAGGTTATTTAGCCTGTATGGCTTTGGAATAAGCCACGACAAATATGATATACTGTTCCTTTTTATTTTTGAAAAGCAAGAGCTTCATTATTCATGCATTCATTTAGCACATACTATTGTAGATTTTGGTATTCTATGTTTTGCATGCCTCTAATACAAAATCAAGTAAGAATGTCATTAAAATTTTAAAAAGTATTATGAAACCTATCAAGCACCTGACATTTAATTTAAATCAGACCTGCCATTCATTTTTAATAACATTTATGAATCTCTGAGGTGGAAGAAATCAATACACAGTTTTAGAAAAACAAAATCAGCAGGAAGTAGAAGACCCTCAGCAATACTTTGATTTTCTTCTGGAAAAGCAACAAACGATGTTGTTTTGTTGTTCCTGTTATCTAAATGCTCCTGAATTCCTTTAGTCATACAGCAGTGGGTTGTTAGAGAAACATTTTCACTAAAAAGCTAAAGCCTTCAAAGTGATTGTTTGCTGTGATCCCTTCGCATCCCTCCCTTCCTCTCTATCTCTTTCTTTGTGCCTTTGATTACTTAAAAAGACAAACAAATGTGTATGAATCAGACTCAATTTCTTTTGTTTTTCCAAGGCTAACAGGAATCAAGGAAGTGGAATTCCATGGAGTGCAGGGAGCGAGTGCTGGAGGGAGAGGGCATGGAAACGAGCTGGGAGAATGATGGCGAGGAAGGGAAATATTGAATGAAGAGTGTGATTTTGAAATATATTCTCAGGCTGAGGCGACATGTATTGGCACTATTGAGGGCAGAATTTTTTTCTTAAAAGATGATGAGGCTGACTTCAATGACTAAGGAAACCAGATTTTGAGGGGGGGTGGGGGGAGGAAGCATGGAATTTTCCTGACTAGAGTGAATTATTCTAAAGAAAGTTGATGATAGATTGTTAAAATATTAATTACCAAATGATATATGTCCTGGAACTTCAGGAAGTAAATAGATCAGAGTTCCATATAGCCATCAACATATCTTTATGATGGAATAGTTGGCCTTTTAAAAAGTAGATTCCAACCCAAATCCCATGTGGATAGTTCACCACTCTATTTACCAGTCCCTTTCTCTAGCTCAGTTTCTCAACTTCAGTACCACTGATGTCTGAGACCAAATGATCCTTTATTTTGAGGGGCTGCCCTGTACATGGGGATGTCTAACAGCATGCCTGGCTTGTACACACCAAATTCCAGTAGCATCTTACTGTTGTAAAAATAAGTCTCCAGATCTTTTCAGGTGTTCCCCGGAGGAAGTAAAATTGCTGTCCCATTAGAACCACTGCTCTGAGCACAGTTAACTACAGAACTATTTCTGAAGTAATGAATTACCTTTATTTCCTGAACATACTTGATGGTTTGCTGCTCTGTGGTTTGCCCATCCTACTTTCTAGCCTTTCTCTATTACACTACTTATTCCTTAAGACTTTTGAAATGTAACTCCCTGTGAAATTTCTGATATTCCAAAATGTTATCACTTCCTTTTCTATGCTCTCAAAGTATTTTGTACCTATATCTATATAATATTCCATAAAAATCATATGTGTATACATACATTTACCCCTGTTGTAAAGCAAAATATGTATGGATTAGAACTTGTCTAGATTCTTTTTTACCTCCTACATTGTTCCATATAGTATGTAATATCTAGTGATTTCACTAGTAACAACCACAAAAAAAATCAGCAAGCACTGGTGTCTATTAAGGAAATATTCCAAGCAATTAGTAGTTGCTTGTTCATATTATCTTCACAATCTATGATGTATGCACTATTACTATTCCGACTTTACAAATAATGGAAAGGATGCTCAAAGAGTCTAATTAGCTTGTCTAAGATTACACAGGTAGGGCAGAGATGGTTTCAGCCTAGCCAATCTGACATTAGAGCTACATTTTTAACAACTGTACAATACCAACCGCTCAAATGAAGGAATTAATATTTGCAAAATTAAGATTGCTAAAGCATTGATTTGTATGGTGGGAAAAAATTTGCTATTCCTTTCATGATAAAATAAGGAGAATGTGCAGACCACAGATATCCAGCTTAATGTCATATAGTAGAAATAATAAAGAAGATATAGTTCTAGAACTATCATAAGTGAAACCCACTATTTGCCATTTGATGGAATGTAGTATTTAGGATTGACAAAGAACAATGAAGAGACAAATATTGATCACTAAACTTGAAGAGATTTGAGGCAATTAACTAAATCTACAGCAAAGTCTTTTATCTAAAACATTAAAAGCAAATGTGATAGTTAATCTAAGTTGTCAACTTGACCTGATCATGACACACCCAAGATTATGTGATTTTGGGTGTGTAA
>PVJS01060383.1:0-11258 GCA_004027185.1 Glis glis | reverse complement strand
TTTTTTTTTTTTTTTTTTTGCGGTACCAGGGATTGAACCCAGGGGCGTTCTACCTCCGCACTAAACCCCCGGCCCTATTTTTTTATACTTTATTTTGAAACCGGGTCTCACGAAGTTGCAGAGGGCCTCACTAAGTAGCTGAGGCTGGCCGCGAACCCATATCCTCCAGTCTCAGCCTCCCAAGTACTGGGATTACAAACGTGCGTCACCACGCCCGGCTTATTCTTTATTTTGAAACAGGGTCTCACTAAGTTGCAGAAGGCCTCACTAAGTAGCTGAGGCTAGCAGCGAACCTGGATCCTTCTGTCTCAGCCTCCCAAGTACTGGGATTACAAGTGTGCGCCACCACACCTGGCTTGACCCCCATTTTAAAATGAGGGAACTAAAGATCAGAGAGGAGGAGTGACCGGTCTAAGGTCACAGGGCCACCTATGACCTGCTGGGCTGTAGGGCCTGGCCCTGGCCTCATGCTGGGTTGGAAATGACACAAGGAGAGCAGGGATGGGGGAGAGAAGAGCAACAGACACAGACAAAGAGAGGGAGGAAAGAGAAAAGAGGAAAGACTGCAGGGTGGAGGGATGGCAGGAGGCTTCTGGCTCGGGCCTTGTTTGGGCCTTGTCCTGTTGGAACCTCAGCCTCTCCCCCAACCAGATAGAACTGTGGAATGTTACTCCTGGAAGGAACCTTGGAATGCATATAGTTTAGCCCTTTCTTTTATTTAACCGATGAGGGAACCGAGGCCCAGAGGGAAAGGCGCCCATGGCAGGTTAAGAACTCAAGTCTGTTTACTCACACAGATGTCCTGCCCTTCAATGCTTTGGTGGGTTAGCTTTGGTGGGAGGATGTGAGCTGTGAGGGTCTGAACAGTGAGGCCAGAGAAGGAAAGATGGCATGGAAGGGTTGGGGTGGAGGAGGACAGGTATGGTGGCACATGCCTGTAATCCCAGTAGTTGGGAAGCTAAGACAGAAGGCTCGTAAGTTTGAGGCTAGACTCAGCAACTTAGAGAGGCCCTCAGCAACTTATAAGAGCCTGTTTCTAACTTAAAATAGGGCTGGGGGTGTAGCTCAAAGGTAGAACACCCCTGGGTTCAGTCCCTAGTACCACAAACAAACAAAAACCAGAAAGAACAGCAAAAGGACCTGGCTCAGAAAGTGGCGTTTAGGTCTGGTTCCAAAAAGACCAAGTTGAAGCTGATGGCCAGGAAGTCTGCTCAAGTTAGCCTAGAGATGGGCCAGCCCTGGGAGGCTCCTGGTTCCTATGCAGCCCAGAGGCTGCTGGGTCAAAGGAATCTTGTCTCCCAGAAAGCCTGTAGGTGAGCTGGGGTCAAGGGGCCAAGGAGGCAGGGGTAGCAGGTTCACCCCAGGAAAGACAGCACCCCAGGAGAGGCACAGTGACTGGTGTGGGGGGCGGTGGGGAGTGGAATTGGAGGCTCTGAAGAGGGGTGCTTTTCATTTTCACCATGCTCAAGGTCCCCAGGTTCCTTGGGGAAGGGACTGGGAGCCCAGGCCTGTGGGACTGCATCCCTCCCACTCCCAGACCCCTTCATTATGCAGACCACAGGGACAGTGCCCAGGAAAGCCCACCTCAGCCCCCACCCTGCCACTCAGCTCCCTGGAGCCTCCTGGGTCCTAGTTCCGACTGCACACACATATGGCATTCCCCAGTGACGTCTGGCCAATGGCAAGAAGTGGTATCACCCAGTGACATCATGTGGAAGCCCAAAGAGCTTGAAAACAGGGAGAGGAGGGTTGAGGGCCCAAGGAGGAATGCTATTGGCTCTGAGGCTCATCTCAAAGGGAAGAAAGGGGGGGTAGGGGAGGGCCTTCTCTTGTTTTCTCTGCCCAATCCTTAGCATCTCCAAACAGGGCTGGCGGACCCTCCCCCTTTGCCCTAGGCCCTAATGGTTGTATAATTCCACAGGCTACTTACTGATGTTACATAACCCTACTGGGTCAGTCAAGTCTCTGCCCAGCCCTCCCTTACAATTTAGGCCTAAAACTGGAAACTAGAGAATATGTTTTTATCTGGTCCCATCTAGTCCCATGCCCGGCCAAAACCAAAACAAACCAAAGCATCCTGATGCAGGGTTGCCATAGTAACCCCCAACCATAGGGGATGTATCCAGATGTGGAATAATGACAGGGGAGGGGGGTCTGCGGAGGGTGTCAAAAAGTGGTAGGGTTTGGGACTGGAGGGATGCACTGCTGCTCAAGGCCCACCCTGGCGTACATATACAAACGCACACACATACAGTCACACTTCTGGCTCCTTACAGAGGCCTGGGCATCCATGGAGAGTCTTGTGATGCGAAAGCATGGGGCAGAAGGGAAACAGGAGGGAGGAGAGCCTTGGAGCCCCAGGAGGCCCCAGCCCATTCCTTGAAATGGGCCTTTTGTTCCTCTGACTTCAGCAAGGACCATAGAGGACCTTTGCACTGGAGCCAGGGAAGGGATGCTTAGAGTGGTCCAGAGACTTGCTCTGAATGACGGGGAGACGGGGAGCCCAGAGGATGGGGGATGGCACAGGCGGGGGAGATGTCGGTACCTTTCCCTGGGTCATGGTGTCGTCTCTCGGGGAAGGGGTCCCTGAGGCAGGGGCTTGGGTCACCGCAGCCTGCCTGCGTCTCTTCCTTCCTCCGCGTGGGTTCTAGCAACATCCACTGCAGCCGGGCCAGGCGGACCAGGAGCGTACCATCCGCGCGGGAGGGGGGGCGGGCAGGGGAGGGTGCTGCGGAGGACGCTGCGGATTCGCGGGCCTCGGAGGAGGCATGCACCGCCCCCTCCTCCACTCCCCCTCGGCTCTCCTTCCCCGGTACCTTCATCCCTCCCTGGGGACTAGGGAGCTCGGTGCTGCAGAGCAGCCCAAGTGGATGGGTCCGCGGGGGTGGGAGGAGGCACAGGGACTCGGTGACACCCGACCAGCTGATGCTGCCCACAGCCTGCCAGTAACCAGAGCTGGGTGTCAGGGCCTCATAGCTCCACCATCTCCAGTCAGACTCCAGCCAAGCCTCTGCCCCGCTCCCCCTCCCAGTGTAGACTCAGTCCTGACTTGGCTCTCCATCTCCCCTGAATTATCTACTTTGCCATCCCCGGTGGAGTGGGAAAGTCCTGGATGCCTTGTCTCCTTGCCTGCGTCTACCAGGACCCCTGGGCCCTAAGTTCCTAGGGGCCTTGGGCAAACCATGTAGCGCTGCTGCTTCCGCTGGCCGGGTTTTCTCACCTGTGAAACAGAAGCAATAGGCCCCTACCCTCCTGTCACAGAGACAGGGCCGGGAGGGTGCAGTTTCCATCTCTTTCAACCCTGTTGGGACATTTCATCAGGTCTTGCTGGAGACGCCTCAGGTTTGGTCTCAAAGCCTCTCCAGCCCCCTGCTCTGCTGTCTTTTCTGCCTCCACTCGGCTGCATGGCCCAGTCTCCGTCCTCCCCAGTCCAGAGCCCGGTCCCCTTCCCTTGTCCTTGGGACTCACCTATCACCAGGCCCCATATTATGCAGTTGCTGCACTGTCACTGTGGGGTTTGCGATCTCAGAAACTGGGATGGAGTCCCAATTTAGTCACCCACTGGCTGTGTGACCTTGGTGGGGCCCTAAACCTCTCTGAGCAGCAGCATCACACATGAAAAGGAGGCTTAGGGCAGAGCTCCGTCCTCCTACGTTGACTAAGGCACACAGGTTATGATGGAGAAAGCCCACTGACGTGGTGGCGCACGCTTGTAATCCCAGTACTTGGGAGGCGGAGACCGGAGGATCCGGGTTTGCAGCCAGCCTCAGCTACTTAGTGAGGCCCTCCGCAACTTTGTGAGACCCGGTTTCAAATTAAAGTATAAAAAGTAGGGCCGGGGGTGTAGCTCAGAGGTAAAATGCCCCTGGGTTCAATCCCCAGTACCACAAAAAAAAAAAAAAAAAAAAAAGAGAGAGAGAAAGCCCACTGAAGACCAGGAGGTGCTGCCCGTGTGTGAGTTGCTCTTATTAAGGGAAGACTTTCCTACCACAATGCCTTGGGCTGCCTCTGGGTGGGGACTCAGGAAGCAGACTAAGGAAGGTCTGAACCTCCTGGCAGGGGGCAAGAAACCAAGACCAGGGCAGGTGGGGTGGCCACTTGCTTTCTACTCTCGTCATCTCCCAGCTAGACCCACCTAAAGACCAGTGTGCATGACTGTAATCCCAGCCACTGGGGAGGCTGAAGCAGGAGGATTGCTAGTTTGAGGCCAGCCTGGGCAACTTAGTGAGACCCTGTCTCAAAATGAAAAAGGGCTGGAGATGTAGCTCAGTGGCAGAGCACTCTGGGTTCAATCCCTAGCACACACACACACACACGCGCACACACACACACACACACACACACACACCAGTGAGAAAGCAGGGCCCTGAGGGCAGGGAGTAGGGGAGGGAGGGAAATTAGGGAAGTCTTTATTCCTCCTCTTCTTGCCCTTCTTCCCCATTCCATAACCAGTTTCCCACATGCACATTTAAGCCTGGACCTCCCTGTCCAGAGCATGTTCACTCCTGCAGACCCAAACCCAGAAAGCTGTCCCTGGCCCCTAGCACTGCTGCTTGAGCTGGGTCCAGCCTGCCCTCCCTCTCCACATCTGCATCCCATAGGTGCTTTCCTTCTCTCTCTCTTTTTTTTTTTTGCGGTACCAGGGATTGAACCCAGGGGCTTTCTACCTCCGAACTATACCCCTGGCCCTATTTTTTTTATGCTTTTTTTTTTTTTTTTGCTGTACCGGGGATTGAACCCAGGGGCGTTCTACCTCCGTGCTACACCCCCGGCCCTATTTTTTATACTTTATTTTGAAACCGGGTCTCATGAAGTTGCGGAGGGCCTCACTAAGTAGCTGAGGCTGGCCACGAACCCAGATCCTCCGGTCTCAGCCTCCCAAGTACTGGGATTACAAGCGTGCGCCACCACGCCCGGCCTGCTTTCCTTCTCTTGCTTGATGACTCAAGTGCCACCTCCTCCAGGAAGCCTGCTTACCCCAGGTCGAGGTTAGATGCCCCTGCCCTGTAGTTTCAGAGTACCCCAACATGCCCATCACATGGCACTGTGAAACTTGCCTGTCTCCGCTGACTCTGAGGATCCTGTCTGTAGCAGTTTTTGTGTCAGCAGGACTGAGTACAGTGCCAGGCAGGTGGAACGCACTCAGTAAATTGTAGCTATTAATATTTCCCAGACATGCGGTGTCACACAGAGCCTGACTGTATATTGGCCTCAGCATTTTCATGTCTGCAAATCCCACCTGTTCCTCCCCCGCGCCCCTCCTGCACTCTGCTGCAGCCGCACAGACCTCTTGGCTGCTCCTTGACTGGGCCAAGCGTGCTCTTAGCGCAGGGTGGTTGCACTCGCTGACTCTTCTGCTTGGAGCCCAGCATGGCCCTTCCTCGCTTGCTTCACTGCTCTGCTCAGCATCGCCTGAATGGGGAGGCCTTCCTCACCTTGTACACACGAGCAGCGCTACCAGCACATTGAACGGTCCCCTTTTCCTGACCCCACTTTATTTTTCCCATGGTGATTGTCACCTCTTAAAGTTTTGTTTTAGCCGGGCGTGGTGGCGCATGCTTGTAATCCCAGTACTTGGGAGGCTGAGACCGGAGGATCCGGGTTCGCAGCCAGCCTCAGCTACTTAGTGAGGCCCTCCGCAACTTTGTGAGACCCTGTTTCAAAATAAAGTATAAAAAAATAGGGCCAGGGGTGTAGCTTGGAGGTGGAATGCCCCTGGGTTCAATCCCCGGTACCACACACACAAAAAAGAAAGTTTTGTTTTTCTTCTTTGATACTAGGGGTTGAACCCATGGTCTCACACATGCTAAGAAGCACTCTACCACTGAGCTACATCCCCCCAAAAGTCTGTTTCATTCATTTATTCTTTCAATACATATCTGTTATAGACCTCTTTTTTTTTTTCTTTTGCAGTACTGGGGATCGGACCCAGGGCCTCGCCTGTGCTAGGCAAGTTCTCTCCCGCTGACCTAGATCCCTAACCACTCGATTGTCACCTCTGACTTACGTTTTTTTGTTTGGTTCTCTCTCAGTCTTCCTATCTCCTCCTAGAATATCAGCTACAGGAAGGGAGTAATTTGGGGTGTCTTGTCATTGCTCTCTACCGTTTTAACTTGGGTTACCATGCTCAGGCTCTGCCCCGCCCCTCTGGGCAGGAAGGGGGTGGGCAGCTCTTGGGGGGCACAGGGGCAGTCAGGATGGCTAAAGGCATGAGTCCTATGGGGAGCTGGGCATGACGGATTCTCCAGGAGAGCTAGAGAGACTGTGGGGTCACATCCTTGAATCCCCAGGGAAGGGCTCTGTTCTGTTTGCAGGAGGTAGGGGGAGTTCCAAGGTTTTTTGAACAGAGTAATGACATGTCCAAAGTCATGCTTCAGAAAAATGTAATAATTTCTTGTTAAAGCATCCTCTTGCGGGGGGGTCACCAAGTGCTGTGTGCATGTATGTCACTGTCAATATGATTTACATTATGATGTGAGACTATAATGCACCAATAAAAGTATATAAAAATAAAGCATCCTCTTAAATAAGAAAGGAAGAAAGTCTCTTCTGTGAACATCATGTGGGAGGGATTGAAAGAAGGAGAAATTGAAAGTGCAGGATGTGCCTACAGACTTCTGGATAGCCCTGGAATCAGAGGTTCAGAGCCCAGGCTCTGGAATGCCTGCCTGGGCCCAAATCCTGGCCCTGGGCAAGATGCTTAACATCTCCGTGCCTCAGTTTCCTCATATGCACCCTGAAGGTTGTTGGAACTAAGGTAATTAGAATTTCTTCTTCTCCTTCTCCTTCTCCTTCTCCTTCTCCTTCTCCTTCTCCTTCTCCTTCTTTCTTCTTCTTCTTCTTCTTCTTCTTCTTCTTCTTCTTCTTCTTCTTCTTCTTTGTCGTCGTCGTCTTGTGTAGTACCCAGGGGCATTCTACCTCTGAGCTACACCCCCAGCCCTATTTTACTTTTTAATTTTTTATTATATTTTATTTTTTGGTATTGGGGATTGAACCCAGAGGCTTTCTACCTCCCAGCTATACCCCCATCCCAATTTTATTTCTTATTTGGAAACAGGAAGGGTCTCACTAGGTTGCTGAGAGCCTCTCTAAGTTGCCGAGACTGGCTTTGAATCTGCGATCCTCCTGTCTCAGCCTCCCAAGTACTGGGATTACAAACGTGCGCCATCATGCCCAGCCTTATTTTTAATTTTGATACAGGGTCTCACAAAGTTTTGGAAGGTCTCATGTTGCTGAGGCTGGCTGAACCTGCACTCCTCCTGTCTCAGCCTCCCAAGTACTGGGATTGCAAGCATGCACCACCATGCCTGGCTGGAATTAGGATTTTTAAAGAACTCAAAACAGAGCCAGTCATATAACAAACGCTCTATGCATTTTTTTTATACTGGGGATTGGACCCAGGGGCATTCTACCTCCTGTCTCCATCCCCCAAGTACTGGGATAACAGGTATGTGCCACCGTGCCTGGCTGCTCTATGCATGTTTGATAATTAAAAACCAAGTGATGAGGGCGGACAGAAAAGATGGAAGAGAAGCAGACAGCTTGGGGATTTGGGATTAGCTGGGTGCAGGATAAAGGGAGAAGGGGATTCCAAAGGGACAAAATCTTGGAGGTGAAGGCCCTGGAAGACTGGTGACACTATTAAAAGGGAGGAGGGAGTACTTGGGGGGCTGATTTAGGAGGATCACAGGTTCAAGGCCAGCCTCAGCAACTTAGCGAGATCCTGTTTCAAAATAAAAAATAAAATAGGGTTGGGGTGTAACTCAGAGATAGAACTCTCCCTCCTGGGCTCAATCCCCTGTACACACACACACACACACACACACACACACACACACACACACGAGGACCATCTGTGCTCAGGCTGTTTGTGGTGCTGGGGGACGTCCAGGTGGGGATGTCCACAGGCAGCTGGTTGGAGCCTCCTGGAGCCCAGGAGAGGTACAAACCCCCTGGAACCCCCAGGAAGCACACACACTGCACTGAGGGGCTGTGCTGTACCCCTTCCTGCCCTGGGGCCCAGCCCGGGGCCACGTGGAGTTAGGCAGTGGGACTAGCTGAATGTTGGAGTGTGTGAGAGGTCCCTGGAGAGTGAGGAAGGAGAGGAAGAGGGCGAGCAGGCTCAAGACAGCAGCAAGGGCTTGGTGGATGAGGGGGGAGGCAGAAGGGAATTTTTTCCTCCATCCTAAACCCTCCTCACCTTCTTCAACAACCAGTGAGAATGGAGAAAGACTCGAAGGCCAAGTGTCTGTATTTTCAGGCCTCTCCTGGGGGTGCGGGAAGCTGTGGGCCCAGCCGTTTCCTCTCTCCTCCATTCAGGCCCACAGCGTGGCGGCCCATCCCGCTCCGGTTCTGTTCTGGTAGCCAGCCAGCTCTGTTTGAGGCCAGTGCCGGGAAGGGGAAGGGGCGGCAGGTGTGGGCAGAGGCCACTTCTCATCTTACAGACGAAGAAGTGCAAGGCCAAAGAGGTTGAATGACTAACCCAGCGTTCCACGGCCACTGTGAGGGCCGAGCCAGGGTCACAAGAGTACACTGGACCCCAGCTCCGGGACCTCAGTCCACCAGGTTTTCAGCGGCCACACGTAGGTTGGGTGGGGAGGATTTGGGAGTTTTCAGACTTTTAGGCGGGCAGAATCAGCCCCCCCACACACACAGCCTGCACACTCTCTGCCTCCTGTGGGTGAGGCCAGCGGTGGGGAGGCCGGGGCAGGACAGAGCCCAGCTCGCTCGGTGCTGGCCACAAGAGGTGGCAGTCCAGTGGTCCAGGCAAGCTCAGACATCAAGCTGCTCCTCCTGACCATCCTCCTGACTGTCTGCCATGGCTGCCCCCTACAAACTTCCTTCCTTCCTTCCTTCCTTCCTTCCTTCCTTCCTTCCTTCCTTCCTGTCTAGGAGCATTCTACCTCTGAGCTACATCCCCAGCCATATTTTATTTTATTTTATTTATTTATTTATTTATTTATTTATTTATTTATTTATTTGCGGTACTGGGGATTGAACCCAGCGGCGTTCTACCTCCACGCTACACCCCCGGCCCCATTTTTTATACTTTATTTTGAAACCGGGTCTCACGAAGTTACGGAGGGCCTCACTAAGGAGAGAGAGAGAGAGAGAGAGAGAGAGACAGGGAGAGAGAGTGAGAGAGCTGAGGCTGGCCGCGAACCCGGATCTTCCGGTCTCCGCCTCCCAAAGTACTGGGATTACAAGCGTGCGCCACCACGCCCAGCCATATTTTATTTTTTATTTTGAAACAGGGTCTCATTAAGTTGCTGAGGCTGGCCTCAAACCTGCTATCCTCCTGTCTCAGTCTCCCAAGTACTGGGATTATAGGCATGGGCCACCATGCTCAGCTTGCCCCCTACAAATTCCAAAGCCTGCCATCCCCCTGTAGGTCCCTAGCCCCCTGTTTCCATCGTTTATTCATAAGGGCCCTTCCTCCCCCTGTCTCTCCCCAGCAGCTCCACAGCAAAGAACCGATACTCCTGCCTGGTCAGTCATAGCCTGGTTACACAACCTTTCTTTGCTGGGGTTCCAATTCTTGCCTCCCCACCCCTCGTCACCTCAAGACACACCACACCTCCCCAGATACGGTCTCCAAAACACGAGGCCTGAAGGCTGGGCCTTGGCAAGCATCAGCGCCCTCAACCACTCTCCTTACTGCCACAAGGATTGCTGGGTAAGCTGTGGGATCACATTCCAGTGCCCTCCCCTTTCTTCCTGGCCCCCACGCAGGGGCTTTGCTGGGAGTCGGGCAGGGGGAGCAAACGGGAGCAAGTTGGGCAGAGGCAGCAGGCGGCTGGGGCTGGGAGCAGCCCTCACAAAGTGCAGAAGAGCCTTCTCCAGGCTCCTCATGCCCAGCCCAGCTTCAGGCTGTGTTGCACATGCTCCAGCAGCAATGGTTCATTTCTTCACAAGGCCTGGGTCAGGTCCCTTGTAGAGTGGAATGATGGAAAAACCCAGAATTTTCCAGAAACTAGCTTTCTAGTTCAGGCTTAGCTACTCTCTTGCTGGAGGCCCTGGGGAAGTTGTATCTTTCCTCCGGGTCTGCCCTGCCCAATTCCTGGGCTGCTATGCACGTGCATTTCTGCCTGTCCACCAGATGGAAAGATCCATAAAGGTGCAGGCTATGTATCCTTCCATCTATCCTTCCATCTGTCTATCCTTCCATCCTGCCCTGGGCTGGAGGGAGGGGTGGCTTTTGCACCTGGTAGAGTTCAGCAGTGAAGAACAGAAGCTTTGCAATCAGATCAATCTGAGTGCCAATTCTGATTCTCTTCACCTAGTGACCTCATGCAATTCATTAAGCCTCTCTGAGCTTCAGTTTCCTCTGTAAAGTGGATATTCCTCAGTCAATTCATTTATTCAATGAATATTTATTGAGGGCCTACTACATTTCAAGCATCGATGTATATATAGCAGTGACCATATCAGACAGAAATTCCTGCCTTATGAGACTTAATTGCTGAGGCTGGCTGCGAACCTGAGATCCTTCTATTTCAGCCTCCCAAGTACTAGGATTACAGGTGTGTGCCACCATGCCTGGCTCACACTGGAAGGCCATGAAGCAATGGCCCAGAGACCTGGAGGGAGAAGAGGGCAGTGGTGCAGACTGGGGAGGGCTGCATTCAAGGAAGGCCTCTAGGAGACCTTTAGGACAGTGGGTGTGGGTAAAGGGAAAAGGTTCAAAGCAGTTGGGGCCCCAGGTGCAGAGGCTCTGAGATGGGGGTGCTTGGGGCAGACCCCATATGGCCTTGTGGGCTGGGGAGGTCTTTGGGAAGTCATGTGAGGGGTCGAGGTAGAGGTGACCCATGTACGTATATTTGCAATTTTAGAAGGCCTGCTGGCAGCAGGACAGAGAGGACACAGGATTCCGCTGATGCCTTCAGGGTTGAGAGCAAGCCCTGCCTGGGGTCTGGGCCTGGGTTGGGCGGTAAAGGTGGAGAAAATTCATAATTTATTTTGGGGGGGGATGTCCAGGATTTGGTGAAGGACTGTCTGGCAGAAGAAGGTGAAAGAAGCCGGGCGTGGTGGCGCACGCTTGTAATCCCAGTACTTTGGGAGGCGGAGACCGGAGGATCCGGGTTCGCGGCCAGCCTCAGCTCTCTCTCTCTCCCTCTCTCTCTCTCCCTGTCTCTCTCTCTCTCTCTCTCTCTCTACTTAGTGAGGCTCTCCACAACTTCGTGAGACCCGGTTTCAAAATAAAGGATAAAAAATAGGGCCGGGGGTGTAGTGCAGAGGTAGAACGCCCCTGGGTTCAA
>PVJS01060382.1:0-11260 GCA_004027185.1 Glis glis | reverse complement strand
AAGACCCCAAAGGCACAAGAAATTAAAATGAGGATCAATATGTGGGATTGCATTAAACTGAAAAGCTTTTGTGCAGCAAAAGAAATAATCAAGAACCTCAACAGAGAGCCGACAGAATGGGAGAAGATTTTTGCCAGCTCCTCCTCTGATAGAGGACTAATATCTAGAATATACAGAGAACTTTAAAAAAATCACCACTAAAAAAACAAATAACCCAATCAAAAAATGGGCAAGTGAACTAAATAGACACTTCACAGAAGAAACACAAATGGCCAATAAATGTATGAAAAAATGTTCAACATCATTAGCAATCAGAGAAATGCAAATCAAAACTACCCTGAGATTTCACCTAACCCCAATTAGAATGGCAATCATTAAAAACACAAACAACAACAAATGCTGGCGATGATGTGGAGAAGTAGGAACTCTAATACACTGTTGGTGGGATTGTAAATTAGTGCAACCACTTTGGAAAACAATATGGAGGATCTTGAGAAGAATGGGAATGAACCTACCATATGACCATATGACCCAGCAATACCACTTCTAGGCATCTGCCCAAAAGAACTGAAACCAAACTACCAGACTAATGCATGTGTATCTATGTTTACAGCTGCACAATTCAGAATTGCCAAACTTTGGAACCAGTCAAGATTCCCATCAACTGATGAATGGATTACAAAACTATGTACACAATGGAATTTTACACAGCCATAAAGAAAAACAAAATTACATCATTTACAGGGAAATGGAGGGAACTGGAGAACATTATGCTAAGTGAATTAGTCAGTCACAAAGAGTGAAAAGTCGGATGTTCTCCCTAATATGTGGAAGCTAATGAGAATAGGACTTAGAAGGGACTCCAGACAAAGGAGAAAACTTTAGATGAGCAAGAAAGGGACCTAACTAAGGGAGTTGGGAGGGGGGAAGAGGGAAACCCACTATAGCACACGATGTATATACACAAATTTATCAATCACTATGCTGAGCACAAAAAGGAAGGAAGGGGGAGGGAATAGGGTGGGGTGTGAGGGAGGGCTAAATGAGCAATGTGTGCATGCATGCTTCTGATACCCTGACACTTATCAAAATGTATAACTACAATGTACCAATAAATGAATATATTTAGAAAAAGAAAGAGTTGAACCACTTAAAATAGACTTAAGATTCAGCAAACTCAGGAGAGATTTTTATGGTACTCATTTAGATTAAGGGACTACTTTTTTTAAAGAGGTTGAAACTACCAGTTTGTTTTCTCATAGTTCTCTGAAGCAGTAGTCTGAGCACATCTCAACTGGATTCTCTGTACAGGGGTACAGAGGTGTGAGCTGGGGCTGCTATCTCATCTAAGGCTAGGGGACTTCTTTCAAGTTCACTTTGTTGGCAGCATCCAGTTTGTTGCAACTGTAGGACCAAGGTCCTTAGTCACCAAAGGCTGCCTACTCATCCCTGCCAGACAGCCCTCTCCACACCATGACAGTTTTCTCTTTCAAGGCCCACCGGAGAGTGTCTCTCTGAGGTTTCACCATCTTTCATTTTTTAGTTATTTATTTACTTTTAAATTTTTATCAGTGCATTATAATTATAAAAGATAGTGGGATTCATTGTGAAATATTTTAATGCACATAACATAATTTGGTCAATTTTATTCCCCAGTATCTCCCCTTTTCTGCCCTCCTCCATTCCCCCGCCCCCCCTTACTGGTTTCCCTTCTATTTTCATAGATTCCCTCCCCCTGTTTGTTTTTTCTTTACTTTTTCCTATCTAGCTTCCACATATGAGAGAAAACATATGGCTCTATTATGGGACTACTTTCAACTAATAAATTGAAAACACTCCATAAAAATAATCCATTGAATCACAATGCGCCAGATAAACTATGCGTCATACCCCCTCTCATCACACCTCTTTCTCATTAGCTTCCACCCTTGACTCTCTCCCCCTCTCTGCAAGGTGCCATTGTCTTAGTTTCCTCATTTTTTAAACTCTGCCTAGTTCTGATGGAGCACTATCTTATGATATGCCTTCCTTCACTTAAATAAAAATAATAATAAACACCCTTTATTCTGGAGAATATATTTTGCGAGTGGTACTAGGAATTTAACCCAGGGGCATTCTAACTCCGAGCTATGTCCCCAGACCTATTTTATTTTTTATTTGGAAACAGGGTCCCACTAGGTTGATGAGAGTCTCACTACTTGCTGAGACAGTCCTCGAACCTGCTATCCTCCTGTCTCAGCCTCCCAAGTACTGGGATTACAGGCCTGTGCCACCATGCCCAGCTGGAAAAATATTATTAAAGATTAAGGATATATCTGATCCATAACTCAGCCATAAAGAAGAATAAGATTATGTCACTTTCAGGAAAATGGATACAACTGGAGAATATCATGCTAAGTGAGATCAGCCAGACTCAGAATATCAAGGGCCACATGTTTTCTCTCATATCTAGAAACTAAAGAGAAAACAGGAAATAAAAGGGACTTTATGAAAATGAGGAGAGAGATTAGTAGAGTAATGGAAGGAGATTAGGGGAGAAAGGAGGGGAGGGATAGGGAAAGTATGGAGAAAGAAATAGACCAAAAACTTTTCTGTGCATGCATCATGTGTATCACCATTATATAAAAGGGGTAGAAGGGAGGTGTGGGGAGGGAAATAAGTGATATATTCATATATAAATGTATCACTATGAATCTTACTATGATATACAATTATGGTGCACCCGTAAAATAATGTTTTTTTAAAAAAAACTAAGAAGATAAGCCCAGCATGATGGCACACACCTGTAATTCTAGTACTTGGGAGGCTGAGACAAGAAGTTCACAGGTTTGAGGCCAGCCTCAGCAACTTAGCAAGCCCTCAGCAACTTAGTAAGATCCTGTTTCAAAATAAAGAATAAAATAGGGCTGGGGGTTTATCTCAGAGGTAGAATGCCCCTAGGTTCAATTCCCAGTACCAAAATAAAATAAGGTCATATGTTTTCTCTCATGTGGAAGCTAGGGAGTAATCAGGATACAAGAGGAACTTTAGATAATGGAGGAGAAACCCCAATGGAACAAGGAAAGTGGTCCGGGGAGGATGGGGTGAGGAGTGGTAATTAACAAAGGAGGCACTTCCACTGACGTTATGTACATATGTGAGAATACCAATGCCAAACTCAATAGCATATATGGGGAAGGGGAGGAATGGGCAGGGAGCCAGGGGGAAGTTCACCAAGTGCTGTGTACATGTATGTCACTATCACGATGAACTACATTATGATGTGAGACTATAATGCACCAATAAAAGTATATTAAAATTTTAAAGATAAAATAAAAAATTAAAACTAAGAATATAAATTTAGTGATTTTACATTTTTAGATTATAAATTCACTTATGTTCTAATTCTTAAAACAAAGAACAAATCAAGCATTGACTTTTAGAACATAATTTTTCCTCTCAATGGCATGACGGTGTGATAGGACAATCAGCTTTGCATTTGACATTCTCTATATAATCGTAACGAGGATCATTGTTGAAAAACATTGAAGGGCTTCTTTCATCCTCCTGAGGACAGCCCCTAATTCCTTGACAGTCAAACCATTTTCTTTGGAAATGCACATGTTGTCATTGGCCTTGCTGACTTTCTTCAGGTATCCATCATTTGAACTCTACCACATCCTCATTCAACATGTCTTCACAGGTGGTTCAATAAGTTATTTGATATAATTTTCTCTGGCTTTACTAAATCTCCCATCTTTTTAAAGATTTGACATTTTTTGCAATTGATTTTCACTTTACTACATGAGGCAGTTAGCAAGAAATGAACTGACAAAGACATTAGATGCTAACCTTTAAGGGAGAGGTCTTTGAATGGGGCTAATTTGGCTGTTAAGTTATTAATAACTGCTGTATCAAAGCATAACAAGAAACCCAAAGAAAATCGATATTTCACTGGCTCCCAAGGTTATCCTGGGAAGTTAAAGCCAAGAAACACATTTGGAAAGAAAAAGAATTTCACATGAGAGGTTTTTATGAACCACACCTGGAAATGAGTGCCCATCAGATCCACCCACTCTGTATTTGCAAGAACTCTGCCATCCTCAACTCTAAGGGAGGCTCTCTGGAAAGAACTCTATTTTTCCATTGTTCTGTTCACCCTTTCTCTGCTCTCAGAGTAGAGGTTCCACACATGTTACCCTCCAAGGCACCACACAAAATGAAAGAGCACGGTCTCTTTAAGGACAGTACAAATTTCACAATTCACTTCCTGTCTATTCCCATTTGACAGCCTGACTCTCAAAGACATGAATCGCCAAGGTTTTTAATTCAGATTCATGGTTTCTTTAACAGTAGCATCTCCTTGAAACTTAGTAGGTCTCATATCTATTTGCTTCCCATCAGTTTCATGTGCCAGGAAAGACACCCAGATTATTTTTGCTGGCTATAATTCTCGAATCTGTTTTATCTCTTTGACTTTTTCCAAATCTCCCTCTCCCTACCACACCTATTTTTCTCAATTTAATGACCAATTTAATGACCATTCTCTTGAGGCTATCAGACCTGGGTAGAAAGTCTCCCACCTTAATTTCATCTTCGCAATATAGCTGAGTTCTAATGGCCCTTTATCAACCTTCTATTTCATGCTTCCTATTGTTTGAAGTCTAGAAACAATTGGCTTTTTACAATGTCCTAGCCCCCATTTCTGATCTCTATGTTTGTTTGTTTGTTCATGTCTGCTTGCAAACCGGCCAATTCTTACCTGAGCTCAGCTCTTTCTTTGCAAAACTGATATGTTAGTGAGTTTTTCATCACTGTAGCAAATTATGTGATATAATCAACTTATAAGGAGGAAAAGGTTTATTTTGACTCACAGTCTCAAAGGGTTCCATTCAAGGTTGCTTGGTTCCATTCCTTTTGGACCTGTGGCAAAACAGTACATTATGGTGAGAGTATGTAGCAGAGGAAGTTGCTCACTTCATGACAATCAGAAGCAAAAAGAGAAAGGAAGGGGCTGGGGTCTCAATATCCCCTTCAAGGTCATATCCACAATGATCTAACTTCCTCCCACTAGGCTCCACCTCATAAAGGTTCTACCACCTCCCAATAGCACCACAGCCTAGGGACCAAACCTTTAACACATGGACCTTTGGGGGAAACTTATGCAAACCATAGCAATTAGCTAAGTGAAGCCAGTAACAGTCAAAGCACTCGAATAATATTCTATTTTCCAATTTCTTTCCCTAAAGCTATATATTTTGATTTCACTTTGTCTTGTAAGAGAATTGACAAGCACAGTTCAAGGGTTCAAGAGTATATGAATAATAAAAATTACAAATCCTAAAGCATGTGAGTAGAGTAACAGTTCCAAATAAAATCTTAAATGCAGAAAATGCCCATTATTTAATATGGACAAATATCCATGTTCGTTTCTTTTTATTGCATATATTTAAGGTGTATGTGGTGTTTTGATATACATAGTGGAATGGTTATAAGAGTCAAGCAAATTAACATATCCATCACCTCAGTTACCCTGTTGTGTGGCAAGAGCATCTAAATTCAATCCCTTTGCAAAAATTCCAGATATAATACAAGCTTCCACAACAGATAAGCCCCAAAACCCCAATGGCCTCACCAGTTTCTCTGGACTTCAAAAGCCAACCAGAAATTGATGGAAGAATGTTGACACTGTGTGTAGAGGAAGGTGTTTCATGGACAAGGCCTGGATGTTCTACATATTACTTCTCTCCAAATTCTATTGGCCAAAACACAATCATGTAGCCACTCCTAGCTTCCAGGGATCCTGGGAAATGTAGTTCTAGCTGCCCCTGTTTTGGAGGAAGAAGAAATTAACTGATTATTGCAGTTTGTTTATGAATATTTTTATGCTGTAGCAAATTCTGATTCTACAACTTCACAATTGCTTGGAATTGGGTGATGAATATCCAGACGATAAAAAGTGGTCAGTCTAGTGGTCAGTTGCAAGCAAAGCTATATTGTAGGTGAAGTTTCTTTCTTTTTCATGTGGTCAGCAGATAATTACTGAGTCATTATTTTGTTCCCGAAAATGTAAGTCATCTCCTACCTCTGCTCTTCGTCTTCGGATTGTCCAAGAACAGAGTCCTGTGCAATGTGCCCACATCCTCATCCCTTCCCCCAGGCATTACCAGGTCTTTCCTATTCATCAGAGTTTTGTTTTTCAGGAAAAAAATATTTAACCCACTAAATCTCAAGGTTTCAATTCTGGGAATATTTCAATGATACAGGTACATTCCAATATGGGTAGTCCACATCTGGGACAATGAGACAAACTGGGTTAAGGTCTAACAATTTATTCAAACTTGTGTAAATCACTGAAGTGGCTTGATGTGCAAATTGTCCAACCAGTATTTATAGGTAAGGCAGTACAAGAATGATTTTGTCTTTCTGAAATTTTGGGAGACCACAGTTTTACTGTCTGGGAGATTCTTCACACTGTGTGAGTTGATCCTGCCTCTTTAATTCTGAATTGAATTTCAAGATATTGGAGGACACAGATAATAGTGAATTGATTCCCCTGAAAACTCTGCCCAGCAATCTAACACACTAGAATTCTACTCAGCTGTCATTGTGGTGTTAAAGTAGATTAGGTTGAAAAACACTCCTTTTAAAATTCCATTTCCGTATGTGCATGTATGAATATATAATAACACATCACATTATTATGTGTAATTATAATGCACCAACTAAAAATCTTTTAAAAAATAAAACTCCATTCCTACATGGTGTAGGAATTTTTTTATATTCTACTTGCCTGATGTGGCAACCCAACACTTCAACAACACAAAGAAAGGTCAGTAGTCAGGACAGAAGGCAAAGAGATTCACGGATTAGGGAAAATGACATTATTCCACTAACAAAGGAAAAATTGAGCCAAGTGCCTCCTAGGAACCCTAAGTATTCTGGACATAGGTGATCTGTAAACATTTTTGAGAACTTATTATGTACCAGACATTAAACTAGATGGTAACATACACCTTAACTCAGTTCATCTTTTACAGTACATTGTCCTGGTCTAACTCTGATAGATAAAAATGCTGAGAAGTTAAATGATTCCCTAAGGTCTCAGCTAAGTAAGGGAAGTAGCACTTAAACCTAGTCAGTATAGCTCTAGGATTTTTTTTTCTCTCTCTGATATGCCTTCCATTATCCAACTTTCTTGGTCATCTCATAAACCAACACCTGATTTCCCCCATTGTGCCCTATCCTCAGGCTATAACTGCTGGAGACATAAAAGTCAGAGCTTGTAAATTTCCCAGAGAATTTTCTGGTTCTACTCAAACTGAGGTTAAAAACTCAGCATCTAATTTTCCCATGGCAATAATAAAATATAAGCAAAACCAATAGGCAGTGAGAGAGGTGGGAAGAGGGTGTTAATTTATGAAAACGACACTCTTTTATACCATTTTATACCATTCTTCTAGATAGCCTACCTAGAGACTTTGAAAGGTTTACTATTAGTTAAGAGGTGGGGATAGAAAAGAAGAGCAATATGAGGAAAAAATCACCACTTTATGCTATTTCTTATGCCTTTCCATAGACAATCAAATGTGTTGTTAAAAGAATTATCTCCCTCCCTCTCTGTTGCAGTTTCACCATGCCTGTTAAGGACAGTATTATTTTTCCTATTTTACTGAAAGTATTACTGCCAAGATGCTCCAAATAGATCCACCTCTTGTAGCTGAACCCAATGAACAATAAATGAAAAGTCATTTACATCACCGGAAATATATGCAACTTGCTCTTTAACAATCTAACATGAAGTTTTAGTTGTACAAGATAAATAAGTTCTAGATATCTGCCCTACATCAGGTTGCCTATAGTTAACAGTGTATTCTATTGTACACTGAAAAATGTGTTAAGGGAGTAGATCTCATGTGAAGTGTTTTTACCACAATAAAAAAAAAAATCCAACCCTGGATGAAATCAAGAAGGGGACACGTCAAAATCTGATCAGGACATTCATGCCTGGAAATTTGAGAGGTCTTTAGATTATACTCTTAGGGGACCAATAATGACAGCTTGGCTGACTAGACATCTTCCTCTCTATGTAATGATGAAAGGTTATTTTTAAATAAGCTGGAATTAGATACTAACGGAATCTTTTAACATCTTTTGTCAAAGCAGAAGAGTTTCTAAGGGGTGAGTGCCAATCAATTGCTTTTCATGTCTGTGGCGATAAAACAAAGGGAATGGGTTTGAATTACAGTTGGAGAGCTTTCATATCTCCTAGGAAAAAGCCTTCTTGAGGATGATAAAGCACTCATTAAGAATCCTGAGAAATATGGCAAAGTCTCTATGCTTACAGATCTTTAAGAAGATAAAATATCTGTCCTGGATAAGCACCTCTGGCTAAAGTCAGAGGGTAAGACAAAATGTTTTCCCAAGGTTCCACCCAGCTCTGACTCCATAAAAGGACTATTTTCCCAAAGTTTATGAAAGTAGCTTTATACAATATATTTAGTTAGGGCTGAAATTTGAATTTAACATGAAGTGATTCTAATGCCTACTTTGATCATACTCAAAAGTCACAAAATTGTCCTTCTCTGAAAATTACTACTTTAAAGATAAACTTTAAAAGGTTAATATGTCCATATGACCATGGGCCAAGCATGAATTCACTCATGCCTCCCTTAGCGGGCCGGCTAACGCTGGCTCATGGTGGGTCATGAGAATTAATGGTGCACATTTCTTCCCAACTCCACATTCACTGCCTTCACAATGGTATCTTGAAATCAGCCATGGTGTAAATATTTACACCAAGGAAACTGTCAAACACTGCAAAGCAGGGTTTTTTGAGGTTATTGTTTTCCAGAAAGCTGGTTGTTAAGTGTTTACCAAATCCTTACTGTTTCCCACAGTGTTTAGAAAGAGATACATTAACTTTCTGCCCAGTAAAGATTCTAACTATGACATTTGGCAAATTACTTGATCCCTCTAAGTCCATCTGATGCCTCATTCCTTAAATGGGCATGGGAGTTCCTTCTTCATGGGACTGTGCTTTCATTTATTGGGATAACTTCTGTGAAGGATTAAGCGCAGTGCCTGCACATAGGAAGCAGCTCTGGTGGTGCTAATGGTGGTACCCAGGGTAATGTGCTAATAACAGGCATAATGGTGGCATCAGCAAGATCCATCTTGATAGTCAATTCTTGAAAAACTGGGGAATGGTTTTTGAACACTATTATTGCACATTTTGAGACCAATTTTTCATCTCTGAGATTCAAAACAAAATAGCACCGACTTGAATAGGAAGTATTTGCCTTTCAAACAACTGTCTGAAATCCCATCTTTCATAAATAATTGTACTTATTTAGGTGGTTTAAATTAGTTCCAATTTTACCAAATTATTAAGTGATCTGAAGAATTGCCATGAGTAAAGTAGAAGAAACTTGATTTATGTGCATCAGAATCATCTGGGAAGATGCTAAAACACAGATTGTTATGTCCTACCCTGAGTTTTTTGATTTGGTGGGTACAATGTATAACCCAAAGGCTTGTATTTCTAACCAGTTCCCAGGTGATGTTGATGCTTCTGGTCCTGGAACCATACATTGAGAACCACTATTCTATCTTACCCTCCACCCTGACATGACCCATTGTCTTTGTACCAATCTATTTATTCCCTGTCAGTGGTCCTTACTTTGAGGACATTTGCTTTCCCAGAAAACACCTCCTCATCTGCATGAGTTTGTATTGCTGCATAACCAACCATCCCAAAATATGGTAGCTTAAAATAATTATTATTATTGCTGGTGAGTCTATGGTTCAACAAGATATTTCTGCAGTTTGGGGCCAACTTAATTGATCTCCGGCTGAGCTTACTCATGCAACCAGGTTCAACTGACTGGGAGTTGGCTGATCTCAAATTGTGTCACATGTATGGTGGCTGTCAGCTGCCGTGACAAGGGTGACTGGGCCACATGTCACTATCTAGTATGCTAGCTGGTGCTGGCTCATAGGATACTGGTGAGATTCCAAGGACAATAGGAGCACTCATGGACTCCTGAGATCCAGGCTTAGAGTTGTCAGGATTTCATTTCCTCTGCAATCTGTTGGTGAAAACAAATCACAAGACCAGCCTACATACCAGAAATGGGCAGTTAGATCCCATCCCTCCATGGGAGGTGTTGCAAACTCACTTTGCAAAGGTTGTAGCTGTAGGGAAGGATGGCCAGCTCACTTAATATCCTAAAAAATACCCAGACACATCTAAACACTAGGAAAGAAACAGCTTGGATTTTCCAGCTGATGGTCCTACTGCATATATTACAGCTGTTTGGATGTGTATTACCTCTTCTTATACCTAAGAATGGGAAAAACACCCCCAAGAAGGTAGTTACCCATAGCCATGTATTCCAGGACCAAAATTCTTCCAATGTGTAGCTGGATCTTGCCCACTCCTGCATGTACGCGACAAATCATCTAGCAGTTGTTTAATCTTGAAGGAGGGAG
The DNA here is from genome assembly GCA_004027185.1 of Glis glis. Taxonomy (NCBI): domain Eukaryota; kingdom Metazoa; phylum Chordata; class Mammalia; order Rodentia; family Gliridae; genus Glis; species Glis glis. Next base: position 787 of record PVJS01060382.1, on the reverse strand, counting down.
GTTACATAAAAGGTTTACCACATAATTAAGAAATATTTTTCCTGGATTCCTATATCTCTCTCCTTCACTTTGCCCTTAAATGCATTTCATATTTTAATAACATTTTCCAAAGACACTGCACTCAAAAAAAATTTAAAGAAGTGTTTTTAAAGAACACTTTGATCTTACTTCCCAGATGAAATCTCCCCAAATCCATTTAACTCTAATTTAGTATTAAAATGCCACGTATTGTTTCCTTAACAGAAATAATGCCAACACTATCACAGGAAAAGGTCAAAGAGATGAGAAGACTCAATGAGCCATGTCATATTTATGATGCATGTGGATATTTTTTCTTCTTTATTCTTTTACTATTGACATTAGCCTTTGAAAATTCTTTTAAAGGCTTTAAAATTATAGCTGTCTATTGGGACGTATTAGAATATCTATGGAAGCCAGAACTCATTTCTAACACTTTGTACTCTTCTAGGAAAATCACCCCTAAGATTGGGTTCCAAATGGTAATACTGTGAAAGCAAATTCCATAAATGAATGAATGAGGTCTGTAGCAACCCGGAGTTTACTTGTGTACAGTCCTAAGTTTCCTGGAGCAGATAAATCTTTAGGATCTCTTCTCTTCCTCCCCTCCCTGCTTCCCCTCCTTTATACCTCTCTTCATACAAATGAATAGCCAGGTTCATCTTTGATGAAACGTCACAAAAAGCCGGGCATGGTGGTGCACGCTCGTAATCCCAGTACTTTGGGAGGCGGAGACCGGAGGATCCGGGTTCGCGGCCAGCCTCAGCTC
>PVJS01060381.1:0-11259 GCA_004027185.1 Glis glis | reverse complement strand
GCAACTTTGTGAGACCCAGTTTCAAAATAAAGCATAAAAAATAGGGCCGGGGGCGTAGCACGGAGGTAGAACGTCCCTGCATTCAATCCCCGGTACCGCAAAAAAAAAAAAAAAAGAAATGTTTGCTGATTTGTTGTCAGCTTCATAAAACTACTTATTGAAACAAAGATGAAGAAATAATATGCCCTAAGCAATGTTAAAAATAGGTAGGTAGAAGTCAGGCATGGTGGCTGGCTTAGTGAGGCCCTCCACAACTTAGTGAAACCCTGTTTCAAAAAAATAAAAGAAAAATAAAAAAGGGCTGGGGTGTAGCTCAGAGGCAGAATGCCACTAGGCTCAATTCCCAGTAAAACACACACCCACACACACATATACACACAAAGTAGGTAGGAATAAAGCTTCATCCATCTTTTTTCTAAGGTGTTTATAGAATCCTTTTATTCTCTTACAGTAGTCAGATACCTTCCAGGGGAGGAGAAAACAAGAACAAAAACAAAGACAGAAATCATGGTGGATTTTTCACAGTAAGGAAGTATGATCCAAGGAATTGGTTACCCTAAGGGTGGCAGGACTGAGAAGACAAATAGGCACAGTGAAGCCCTCCCCAGCTTAACAACAGCTACTGTTGGGGCCAGGGGACCCTGGAAGGAAGTGGGGCTCAAGCATCTCATGTGCCTGGGATGTTCGCAAGTGTTAGAACACTGGTGAGTACTTCAAGGAGCAATTGTATGGGACAAGATCGCAGTTTTGAGGCCAGCCTCAACAACTTAGCAAGACCCTCAGCAACTTGGTGAGACCTGTTTCAAAATAAAAAAATAAAAATGGCTGGGGGTTAGCTTGGAGATAGAACCCCTGGGATCAATCCCCAGTACCACGAAAAGGAAGGAAGGAAGGACACCTGGAGCCAGGGAGAAGGCAGCCCATGCTGGGGATACCTTAGGAAGCTGCTGGTTGTTCCTGGTGTCAATCTTCTTCCACTATTTCCTCTCATTGGCCAAGTGAGTGAGAGGCACGTCCCCTCTGGCACAGGGCAGGGGGAAGGTCAGAACCCAGCTGAGGGTGAATCTGCAGTTGACTGCCATACACTCCAAGGAGGTATGACCTTTCCCCCAATAGTAAAAGAAATTTTATCCCCATCGAACTTAAATTAATTTAATCCATAGAGTACACGCCTTTGTACGTTTTATTTTCCCCTTTATGCTTAATTAGTGATCTACAAATAGGTTTGCTGCTTAAGATTAAATAATTAATCAGAATTAGTTTTAAAACATAGCCATAAAGTCATGACATCAGCAAAACAGAGACAGAATGTTCTTCCTGTCAAGAGATTCCAACCAGAGGCAACCTGGAAACTCTCTCAGAAGCATATTTGTTTGTTTGTTTGTTTGTGTTTGTTTGTTTGTTTTGTGCTACTGGGGATTGAACCCAGGGGATTCTACCACTGAGCTGCATCCCCAACCCGTTTTTTACCTTTTATTTTGAGGCAAGGTCTCACTAAGTTGCCCAGGCTGGCCTCAAACTTGTGAACCTCACACCTCAGCCTCACCAATAGCTAGGACTACAGGCGTGTGCAACCGTTCCTGGCTTCAGTAGCACATTCTTTAACCATTGCCACTTATGACAACTTCCTCTTACCCTTGAAGGAACCTAAACTCTGGTTTGACGCCCCTACACCACAGAGCTCTTACTGTTCCGGCTTCCAGGCCAGGATGGCTTCTCTATCACAGTTTTGGCTTTCCTCGTTATGGATCTAGATCTGAGAATTGGATGAGAAAAGGCTGACCAAACACCTAGTCATTCATTTAAAAGCAAGTTGTGAATTGTAATATTTACCCATTTTTGTTATGGTCACAGTCAGGCCAGCTCACGAAATTCTCCCTGAAGCTGACAAGAAAGCCCAAACTGAAAGCCAGACCAAGGAGGGGCTGAGAGACACAGAGGGAGAAGAAAAAGTAATAGAATATTGTTTTCATGACCCAGCTACAGAGCAAATCCTAAGCACATTTATGAAACGTGCTATCTTTAAGCACTTGTCTAAATCACTCTTCACTTTCGTAATAGCCCTCCACCAGATGCACAGAGACCTCCCGGTACATTTGCCCTGGTCTCCCATTTCAGCCACACAGACCAGCTTAAAAATGACTTACCTTCCTTCTTTTCCAAAACCCAACAGTGACAGCCAAACCCAAACAAACAAATGTACTACCTTTTCCTCCATTGTGGTTAAATAGTGCTTAATAGTTACCCAGTACCCACTGTGCACCACGTACTGTGGCAAATACTTAATCTGTAGGAACTCATTCAGTCCAGACAACAATTATCTGGTAAATTCTATTAAAATGTCCATTCTGCAGATAAGGAAATTGAGACAGAGATGTTAAACATCTTGCCCATGGTTTACACAGTCAGCAAATAGGGGAGAAGATTCTAAAAACCCAACACTTTGACTTGATTTAATGGTTTTAGGAACTGCACTAGATTCATCTCTGCCACGGTTAAGAGTGAAGAGTTAAAGCAGTCAGAATGAATTAATTCACTTTTTTTTATTTTTTATTTTTTTTGTGGTACCGGGGATTGAACCCAGGGGCGTTCTACCTCCGCACCACACCCCTGGCCCTATTTTTTTATACTTTATTTTGAAACCAGGTCTCACGAAGTTGTGGAGGGCCTCACTAAGTAGAGAGATAGAGCGAGAGAGAGAGAAAGAGCTGAGGCTGGCCGCAAACCCGGATCCTCCGGTCTCCGCCTCCCAAAGTACTGGGATTACAAGCGTGTGCCACCACACCCAGCTAAATTAATTCACATTTACATGTGGATAATTGATAGTCATTAACCTTCCTTGAGAAGTTTGTGCTTTTAAAAGATGTCCATGAACCAAAGGAATCTCAGCCAACAAGTTTTTACAAAGTGTCTGCAATGTGCTGGCCTTCTGCTAGGTGATGGGTGTCCAAAGACAAATCCAGCACAATCCAGATTTCTGTGTTGGTCACAGTAGCACAGGCCTTTGGTCATAGCTGCCTTTGACTCCGGCATCCATTGGGTCACTAAGCAAGCTATTTAATGTGCATACATTGACTTTAGCTTCTTCCCTTTGCAAAATGGAATAAAACAATTGCTTTCTTGGGTGGCTTAAGTGAAAGAATGGCTGAGAAGCACTTCACAAGCGAGGCAGTACCTAATACATATTCAGTATATGGTAGCTATTGTTATTATGAGTTACCTTCTGGAGACATGTAAACAACAGTCACAGGGAAGTGGAAAGTGAAAAGTGACAGTACGATGCGGTGATCTTCTAACTGTGCCCCACAGAGTCCCTGGCACCCCTAAATGTGGAGGAGAGGTTCAGGGGTGGATGTGGGGCTTGGAGAGGGGAAATGACACCCCACTACACCTGCTACCCCTGATTTTATTTCAACCAGATTAGCTCCAGTTTTGTCTGTTGTGTGTGTTAACATTGCCCTTTCCTGTCATTTTACATCAATAATTCTTTCCAAATTCACCATTGAGACCTAGAATTCTTTTTTTTTTTTTTTTTTTTTTTGCGGTACCGGGGATTGAACCCAGGGGCGTTCTACCTCCGCGCTACACCCCCGGCCCTATTTTTTATACTTTATTTTGAAACCGGGTCTCACAAAGTTGCGGAGGGCCTCACTAAGGAGACAGAGAGAGAGAGAGAGACGGAGAGAGAGAGCGAGAGAGCTGAGGCTGGCCGTGAACCCGGATCCTCCGGTCTCCGCCTCCCAAAGTACTGGGATTACAAGCGTGCGCCACCACGCCCGGCAAGACCTAGAATTCTAAACCGAGCTTTCCAATCACTTCTTTAGAGGATCTTACCTTCTTCACCTTCTTTCTTGTTGCTCAGTATGAGGGAATTTGCTTCCTCTGTTCCTTCCAGGTATAAAAATCCTGCCAGTTTTTGGACATGTGGGAGAAAGATATATAGATTGATCCAAGAAAACATCTCCAGTAGAAGCACCTCCTTGAGTCAAGTATGTTTTTAGCTTGTTGATTGATTTCTTTACTTGTGCCACCTTTCCTCATATCTGCATTGAGACTTTCTAGAAGCTTCCAGGCTGTCTGCAGTAGCTCTTGAGGCAATAGAGACTTTAGGAGACTCTAATAGAGACAGACTCTAGGACAGACTTGAGAGGTCGATTCTGGCAGGTTTTTGACAGATTGGTCAACTGTAATGCAAATTCTTTTAGCTGGAGGAATGTCTCTTTTCTCAGTTTTACCTCATCAGTGCCCTCTCCAGACCAGCTGCTGAGCTCATCACAACCCATGGGTTCGGGGGGAGGGGGAGATAATAGGATTTTCTAAATTATAAAGGTACACAACATAAAATTTAACATCTTAACATTTTTAAGTGCACAGTTCATTAGCATTTAGTATGTTTGTGTTGGTGTGCAGCCAATATCTAGAACTGTTTCATCTTGCAAAACTGAAACTCAATCCCTGTTGAACATCAATGCCCCAGTTTCCCCCTCCATCTAAATTTGGAAACCACCATTCTATTTTCTGTTTTTATGAGTTTAACTATTTTAGATACCTCCTATGAGTGGGATCATACAGTATTTGTCTTTTGATAAAAAATTGGCTTATTTCATTTAGCATAATGTCTTCAAGATTCATCCATGTTGCAACATGGGACAGAATTTCCTTAATTTTTAATTCTTATGTGTGTATATACCACATTTTAAAAACCAGTTCATCTGTTGATAGACATCTGGGTTGCTTTCCACTCTTGGCTATTATGAATAATGCTGCAATGAACTCAGGTATTGTAAATATCTCTTTGAGATCCTGCTTTGGGCGATAACCTAGATGCAGGATTGCTGGATCATATGGCAATCCAGTTGCATCTGGTTTAGTTCTCTCCTGCCCCAGCTGCCTGGGAAACTCAGGCACAACTCAAAGCTCACATCTGAGAACTTTCATGCTGCTTGGGACTTCCTGGTTTTGTTCCATCCCAAGTCTATCAGGAAATGGCTGCTCTAAGAAGAAGCAGGAGTAAATCCAAGTGTAGGGAGAATGCCTGCTCTTTCAAAGTCCCCAGCATGCTGTACAGGATGCAAACTTATAAGAACCTCCGAGGCATCTAGACTTGGCCCTTATAGCTAGAAACCACAAGAATGTCCATAATGCAATTGAAAACATGCCAATTCTCACTCCACTCAACTGTAAACTAAACAATCTGCACAAAACTCCCTGCAGTCTCACCTCCCTCACCAGCGGCAGTTTAATAACTGAAATCATGGAGAAGGTTTCAGGAAAATATTCAAACACAACTTCTGGAACACCAAGTAGCAGCATTCTATGAAGTGGGTTTTGTTTAATGGTGTATTCACAACACTCAGTGACTGAACCACGAGGTACCATGGTGACAGAAATGAAGGTAGATGGATGGGAGTTATAGGAAGACAATGGGTCCCCTGTCTTTAATGGTAATTAGTTGGCCCCTGCCATATATTCCATCTGTTCACATACTGTGACCTCAACATACATGCCTCATGAAACAAAAAAGAGAATGTACCTTAAACAACTGTCTCTAAATTTGGAGTTTAAAAATAGTTGATCTAGAAGGCCAGTATTTATACACTATTACTTATTCCTTGCCCTTTGAAATTAAACGCAGATATAAAATTATCACCAAGAAGAGAATGTTTCTCATTCTTAGCTCATTTCTTCCCTTTTCTAACAGTTATACTTTAAAGGAAAAGCTATGGACAATTTCCAGCCAGGTACTGGCCTATCAGCAATGTGGACCACACTATTGTGGGTTTAGATGTGAAGAAAGACCTAGAATTTTTATTTCTCCAAATGCTAGTGATAATTCTTGCAATTGTGAAAGTAGTGGATCAATCAAAGCACCTGAATTGCATTAGACTACTATATAGAGTATGAGTTTTAAGTGACTGAGTAGTTAACTCTAGGAAATAATATCTTGTTTTCTTTTTCTTTTCTTTTTCAGTGCTAGGGACCAAACCCAGGGCCTCATGCATGCTAGGCAAGCGCTCTACCACTGAGCTATATCCCCAGCCAGCCTGGTTAATGTTAGAAAGTCAAAGTCTTGCCATTTGAGACTCTGCAAGAAGTTCTAGTGCAGGTGACTCTCTTGGTTCCAAAGGAAGAGAGAAGATGGAAGTTTGCAAGTATGAGCTTCACAGATTTTATGCACAAAATCTGGCCAAGAGGGGGAATTAGCAACACAAAACATACATCTCCAGAAAACAAAACAAATAAACCAACAACAGTAGAAAAAAAAAAAATCCTTGGAGGGGAAACAGTCCTATGGAAGTTTTTCTAATCCCAATTTGCAAACCCTTCATATCTGTCTTATGTTGGCTGTGGAGCACAGATGTCATGAAATCTCTGGCCTCTTTTCTTACTGAAGATGGATTGAGTGGCACCACGCCTCCAAGGAGAAGGCTGTGTGTGGCAGGTTTTAGGGCTTGTTGTTTTCCAGGTACCCGGAGGTTAGAACTAATCAGACAAATGAGCCACTGGGTTGCATTTGTGGGGTGGCAGAGAGAGAGAGAGAGACCCTGCAAGGGACTGGGGAGCTTGGGAAGTGCCTTCTCCAGGATTGCAGATCCCCCCAAAAGGAAGCTATAAGGAGAGTTTACTGTCACTGCCCCAGGCCATTATTTTAAAAAGCAATGCCTGTGTCTAAGAGGCAGAAGGGTATAGAGGTCCATGCAGGAACTCTGGCAGGAGGCTGCTTGAGTATAAATCCTGGCTCCAGCACGTGGGCTCTGAGGCAAGCATCTCATCCCTGGGCCTCACTTTCCTTGTCTCTAAAATAGGTAGAGTAAAATTCCTGTGCTCCTTGAGGCCGTCGGGAGGATTAAGTGAGTTTCTATACATACACGCGTGTAAGCCGTATGTGCTGGTGGTCAAGGGCCAGCCTCTGCTGAGCAGCCCGGCCAGCAGATCTGAAATGTGGATTTAAGAGCGCACAGTAATGGGCTTCTTGTTTAAAACCTCGAGAAAGCTGTTGTTTCATTATTCCACTTGAGCCTGAAGCAATGTGGGTTCTTTCTTGCCAGGGATTTGCAAACATCAGAAGGCAAAAGACAAAAATGAAATTTGACTGCAAAGTGTCATCATTAAAAGATCATCTTATTTTTGTTTCTATGAAGGAATGAGGCTTTCAAAGATTTCCCCTAGCGTTATCTTGGAGAATTAACACACACACACACACACACACACACACACACACGCACAATCACAAACTATAGGACTTCCCAGAATGCTAAATAAAGCCACATGTGGGGTTTCAGATTCATTGCCTGGTTAGACAGTGACCACTGCCCTAAGCATAGAAATGGAAGAGAAAGCATTGCACAGGGAAGAAGATGTCTTAGGGGGATACAATATAAATAAAATAAAATAAAATAATACATTACTTTCTAAAAGTCTAAGGCAAGGGTCCTGAACCTGGGTTCACTGAGTTTCAGGGTTGACAAATCCATCTAAAAACAAAAATAACATGTCAGATATACTATATTGTGTACGTGTGTGTGTGTGTGTGTGTGTGTGTGTGTGTAATTGTGTGTGTTTCTCAGCTTTGGTTGAAATTTTTAAAGTGCCTGTCACCCAAACCATTAAAATCCATAGGACTAGCCACATATTGAAAAACTGAAGGAGAGGAACCAATGTAGAGATATTTTGGGGAGGCATTTTTCTGTGTTATATATGACCACAGATACCTCTTATCCTTCTGTTTAAATTCCCAGACAATGCTCCAGCTAAGAAAAAGCATTAGTGCCACCCAGGTACAGACAAAATTTTTAGCTTCTTATGTATTCCAAATAGCATTGGTCTGAGTCCCAAACCAAATAATCCTGCCTATATATCATGTGGAAAACACAAAGAAACTTATTTTTAGGGGAAAATGTCTTATCATTCATAATAATCTAATATTTCTGAAATGAATATTGATGCAGAATACAACACCAGAAGGTTCAGACAGAATAGACGTATGTCATTGGAAGACACTAATTGCCATACAGTGTCTCTAAGATAGCAAAGGAAAGTTAAGGTTGTGTTGCTGCTGCTCAGCTGTCTACCAATGTCCCTGGGCCCTAATGAAGGTCTTTCTGGGAAAAAGCTGCCTCTCCTCTGCCTGCTTGACCCATAATTGTGACACTGATATTCAGGGATTAACTAATTTTGACCTTGGTATCAGCGTCCTCATTGTCTTTGTGAGAGAGGAGGAAGCTCCGTGATCATGGACACAGCCATCCAGTCCTGCATCAGACCTGCACAAACACATGTTAACACATGCATATGCATGCACATAAAATCTAACATACATGCTCCGTAATGTACCATTGGTTTACTGAATGCAGTCTGCATCTTTGGGGACTTGGTGGAGCATAAAAATTAAGCCCATGAGTGTGGAGCCCCAACTCCTTAGCACAGCAGTCAAGGCTCTTTAGACTGTACCTCTTCCAGCTCTTCCCCTTTGCTCATGCCAGCCTCTTCTCCCTGTGCACCAACCCTTCTCCATCCTGCACCCATGCCTCATGCTCAGGCATTGGAAACAGACTCTCTCTACCATGCCAAACACCCCACGCCTCTGCTTCTGTGTCCTCCACCTGGAATGCCCCTCATGCCTATCAAACCTCCACACCACCCTTTGCCACCCTCAAAATCCCACAGGCCTCAACAATTCTCCAGCTTCCAAGTCAGAAGCAAATTTTCCTCTGCTGGGAATTTAATGTATTCCTTTTATTGTATAGCATTTCAAACTTTGTCTCCAGATTTGGATATTTCACCCCACCAGTTCCCCTGTTCCTGCCCCCTCCCCCAGGCTCCATGTATTCAATTATTGATCATGGAGGTGCTCAGTAAATTCTGAGGACATTTATTATAAGTTAAATGTTGGGGCTGTAGGATAGGAAACGCTGCAACTAATAGAAAGATAATTTTAATATAACTTTCTTCTACATCCATGAGCACAATTCTTTGTAGTCCTTAAGAGTACGAACAATAGAAATGCATTATCTACATGTGCATACCTATGTCAGGTAACGCATGGAACACACTGGCGCTTTTTCTGTTCCCTTTTATCCTGTGTGCTTAAATGTGCTTTGTACCAAGCTGCCACCATCCAAGAGCTGGAGGATCTGGATGCAAGGACCAGATGGATTCTTGCATGGCCATCTGATCCCAAGCATCAATTTTATTAATAGGTAAAAACAGAGACCACAAAAAATGTGGCCCGTTGGAGGCAGAGCTTTGTTTCTTAGCTCCTCTCCTCCCGGGTGAGCGTTGTCTCCTTTAATGTATTAGTGTATATATAGGCCTATACTCAACAAGTGTTTCAACATTATTTTCTAGGTTTTTAAAGTCCTTCCTTCCTTCCTTCCTTCCTTCCTTCCTTCCTTCCTTCCCTCTTTCCCTCCTTCCTTCCTTCACAGTTATTGTACTGACTTTTTAAAATTATTGTTGCATTCACTGGGATGAAGTGAACCTACACAGTATTGGAGCAATCCCTGCAGTTCCCTTTGGCTGTCGCTCATGGCTTCTGTTCTGTTAGCTCATACTGCCCTCTTCTGGTATTTGAGAAGTCCTACAAACTTTACTCACTGCTGCTAAAATGCAATGAGTAAATGAGTCAAACTGGGAATAGTGGTGCACCCCTGTAATCTCAGTATTTGGAAGGCTGAGACAGGATTTCAGGTTCGAGGATAGCCCCAGCAACTTAGCGAGACCCTGTTTCTATTAAAATAAAAAAGGGCTGGGGATGTAGGCCAGTGGTAGAATACCCCTGTGTTCAATCCCCAGTACCAAAAAATTAAAATAAAATAAAAATAAATGCGCAAAGCCTTCCAACAGGCAGATAATGAGTGACAGTACATAGGAAATAAAATCCTTTATCATTTAAACTTTAAAAACGATTCAGCACTACTTTCCATGCCTTAATTCCAAACATTTGCAAATATTATTAAAATGAAAAAATTCTTAGCATTGTCTCCCCCCTTTTTTTGCTTGTGATGTGAAGCTTGTTGTAATATGTTAAATAAAAGGTGGTCCGGTGGTGATGGTGGTGGGGTGTTTGTTACTAAGTGATGGGGAGTCATGCCCAGGTTCATGAATTACATGACCACAATCCAGGACAAGACATTTCAATCTCTCAGCTTCAGTTACTTCATCGGGATATGGCTCTAGAGATACCTGCCTTGTCCTCCTCACCAGGGACAATGGAAAGATCAAATGAAAAACTGCAGGTAAAGGCATTTAGGAAACTCTTAGATGCTACACCCATGTAAACTATAATGATTATTTCTAGATAAAAGACCCCTTTAGTAAGATAATTGGGTGTTATGGTACCAGTGAAGTCCAATTTCATTAAGATTTGAATTTTTTTAATTGTGAAAATATTTAGAGATATAAGAATTTAGAAAATATTTTTTGTTTCTTTCCCTGGAACTTCTCAGAATAATATAGAAAATGACACTTTTCTGAGAAATTTTCAGTACAATCTTAGCAAAGAGCAGGAGGTTCCACTTAAAATCTAGAGAGTCCTGGTAGTCCTGTAATTCTATTTTTTGAAATATAGAAATAGTATTCTAATGATGGCTTATACTTCTTAAATTGGTTTTATATCTTTAAAATAATAAAACCACCATTAATTTTGCATCTATTATGACCATCCAAAAGGGATTTCACATACATTAACACATTATGTCCACAGAAAAATCCTGCTCTATTATTTAATCTAATAGGGGAGGAAATTGAAGCTCAGAGAGGGTAAGAAACTTGCCCACGGTCATGTGACTATTAAATGATAGGATTTGCCCGGTGAGGTGGCACATCCTTGTAATCCTGAGACTGAGACAGGAGGATCACAGGTTTGCAGCTAGCCTCAGCTACTTAGTGAGGCCCTCCGCAACTTAGTGAGACCCTGTTTCAAAATAAAGAATAAAAAAATAGGGATGGGGGTGTAGGTAGAATGCCCCTGGGTTCCATCCCCAGTACCACACACACGCACACACACACACTCACACACACACACACACACGCAAAAGATAGGATTCAAACTACGTAAGCCGGGCGTGGTGGCGCACACTTGTAATCCCAGTACTTTGGGAGGCGGAGACCAGAGGATCCGGGTTCGCAGCCAGCCTCAGTTTGTGCATGCGCGCGCATGTGCGCGCGCTTGCTCACTCGCGCTCTCTCTCTCTCCCTGTCTCTCTCTCTTTCTCTCTCTCTCTCTCTCTCTCTCTCCCTCCTTAGTGAGGCCCTCCG
>PVJS01060380.1:0-11261 GCA_004027185.1 Glis glis | reverse complement strand
GAGAGAGAGAGAGAGAGAGAGAGAGAGACAGGGAGAGAGAGAGAAAGAGAGACAGGGAGAGAGAGAGAGAGAGTGTGTGCACGCGCATGCATGTGCGAGCTGAGGCTGGCCGCGAACCCGAATCCTCCGGTCTCCGCCTCCCAAAGTACTGGGATTACAAGTGTGCGCCACCACGCCCGGCTTCTGAAGAGCTTCTTGATCTTCTGCTCTCGTCTGAGATCTTCGGCCTCCAGGCCTTCGAACTGAAACTTCACCATCGTTTCTCTGAAGAGCTTCCTGATCTTTACATCTTGGACTGGGACAGAATTAGTGGTTGCTCCGATCCTAAGACTCCAGATCTTAGACCGCTCGAGCAGCTACTGGTTCCTCTGACTCTCCATGTGCAGTCGGAACTTGGGATTACATTGCTTCGAACTGTAAGCTGATCTGATAAATCTTTTTCCATATACTCATTCTGTGAATTCTGGCCAAGACAATAGCAGACTGGGTAGTTGGGGGAATTATAGAGATGACCAGAAAACCTGGCTTTGAGTAGTGTGACCTGCAAACTAGTCCGGTGAAGACATGGCTGAGCTGTTGACCCCAGCCATGGGGGAGTCTCGGTGGGGTCTCCTCTGTGAGTCACTGACTCCTGAGTCAAACCAACGTGGGCATGTGGCACTGGTTGAGCCTTGGCCATGCGGCTGTATCTTGGTTACACAGAGTTCTAGAGGCTGGAAGTCTAAAGTCTAGAGTTATATCTGGTGAGACTCTTCTTGCTGGTGGGCACTCTGCAGAGTCCCAAGGTGGCACAGGGCATTGCATGACAAGACAGAACCCAGTCTTTTAAAGTTTTGGCCATTTGTATGGATGCGAAGTGGTATCTCATTGAGGTTCATTTGCATTTTCTTTCCCTTTTTTATATTTTTTCAGAGACATAGACAGAGATTTATTTAGGAAAGCAAGAAATACACGTTCAAGGAAGAATGTGGGCCACCCCAAAAGTGAGAGAGACATTTGAGAGTTCAGGTCTCTTCTCTCATAGTGAAACGGGGGCGTCTCTTCTTTTAGGGTTCTTGTCCAGTGGATATTGACGAATGAAGTTCAAGAACTAGAGAAGGAGCCGGGCGTGGTGGCGCACGCTTGTAATCCCAGTACTTTGGGAGGCGGAGACTGGAGGATCAGGGTTCGCGGCCAGCCTCAGCTCGCGCATGCGTGAGCGTTCTCTCTCTCTCTCTCTCTCTCTCTCTCTCTCTACTTAGTGAGGCCCTCTGCAACTTCATGAGACCCGGTTTCAAAATAAAAGTATAAAAAATAGGGACGGGGGCGTAGCGCGGAGGTAGAACGCCCCTGCGTTCAATCCCCGGTACCGCAAAAAAAAGAGAAAAGAACTAGAGAAGGGTATAGAAATATGAAAGTTTATTTTAAGTCAGGGAAAGATAGAAGACCAAGCAGCTCCTGGAAAGAGAGTGACCTCTAAGCTCTTGGAAAGTGGGCTTTTAAACCTTCCTGAGGTTTTTTATCTCTTCTCTGATGATTGGTCAGAATTGGGTTTTGGGGAACCAATGACTTTTGCACATTTTTTTGTGTGTGGTGCCGGGGATTGAACCCAGGGGCATTCTACCTCCGGACTACACCCCCAGCCCTATTTTTTATTCTTTATTTTGAAACAGGGTCTCACTAAGTTGCGAAGGCCTCACTAAGTAGCTGAGGCTGGCCACGAACTCGTGTCCTCCGGTCTCAGTCTCCCAAGTACTGGGATTACAAGCGTGTGCCACCACGCCCGGCTTTTTGCACAATTTTGATCCTTAATTTGAATGATTATTTGTGGGCTGGTCAGGGCCCTGTTTCCTGGTGCCCATCAGTCTCTCACCTTCCTGCTTACCTCCCCCAACCTCACAGAAAGGGGGATGCAGATGGCCTCTTTAATTTTTCCTGTTCCTAGGTCCTCTGCCCTGCCTCATATTCCCCCTCTGATGATGTGACTGCTGTTAGGGAAATGGGGCGACGACCACTCTGCTTCCAGCTGGTAGGGGGCACTGTTGGAGTATTGCAGTTTAGGGTCTCAGGGCATGGATGATCTAGAGGACCTTGGAAGAAGGAATTCTTCATATGCGGTTTCGTTCTCCTAACCATCTGTTGCTGGAGGTCTGAAGGAGTCTGGTCATCTTGGCTCAAAGTCATTCATGGTGGTTTGGTGAGCATCTACACGAAAAACTGGTACGGTAGTACATTATACAGTAATCCAGATATCTTGCCATAATGGTTTTTCCATAACCCATTACCTTGGGCCATCCACCTGTTAGCATTTTAAATTGGAGGCCAGGTAGCCAACCCATTTGCAATAGTCCACGAGTCATTATATATAATATTGCGAAAAGTTTCTGTGGCACAAAGCCTGAAAAAAAACAAGCATGTTGTTTTTAACTTAGCTTAAACAGGTTTATTTTTTTCCCTGTAGAATTTTGAACATTAATTTGCATTTTCCTGATGACTAATGATGTTGAGCATCTTTTCATGTGCTTATTGGCTATTCATGTATCTTTTGCAGTGAAGTGTAAGTTCAAAATTTTTTTGCCTATTTTTGAATTGGGATGCTTGACTTCTTTTTATTGAGTTGTAGGAGTTCTTTGCATATTTAAGTGACTTTGTGGAACTCCATGCTTGCACAGATCTCTCCTCCCTAGAAGTTTTTTTCTTTTTGGGTACTGGGGATTGAACCCAGGGGCATTCTACCTCCAAGCTACTCCCCCAGCCCTATTTTTTGTTCTTTCTTTCTTTTTTTTTTCTGCTGTACTGGGGATTGAACCCAGGGGCATTCTACCTCCGAGCTCCACCCCCAGTCCTATTTTTTTATTCTTTATTTTGACACAGGGTCTCACTAAGTTGTGGGAGGGCCTTACTAAATAGCCAAGGCTGGCCATGAACCCGGATCCTCCTGTCTCAGCCTCCCAAGTACTGGGATTACAAGTGTGTGCCACCACGCCCAGCCGTTCTTTATTTTGAAACAGACAGACTCTCACTAAGTTGCGGAGGGCTTCACTAAGTAGCTGAGGCTGGCTGGGAACCCGGATCCTCTGGTCTCAGCCTCCCAAGTACTGGGATTATAAGCGTGTGCCACCACGCCTGGCTCTCCCTAGAAGTTTTACAGAGGTCTCTCCTCTTCTGCAAGTTCTATTTGCTGTGGCCACCCTTAACTTTTCTTTTGTTTTCCTCAATTTCATGAGATTGCTTGGCTCTGCTTGGAGCCCACTTCTGCTCAGAGGTCCAGAAGTTGCTCTCACAAAGAAAGCCTGGGCAGTGGTAGGTCTCACACAATTTATTTCCCTTCAAACGGAAATTACAGTTCTGCGTTGCCGGTTGTCCAGTGTCTAAACATTGTTTCTCATATTTCCTTCAGTTTTCTAGTTGTTTACAGTGGGAGACCCTGTAAACAAAAAAATATCAGACCCTGACATTTTTTTTTTTGGTACTGGGGATTGAACCCAAGGGCATTCTACTTCGGAGTTACACCCCCAGCCCTATTTTTTATTTTTTATTTTGAAACAGGGCCTCACTAAGTAGCTGAGGCTGGATGCAAACCTGTAATCCTCTGGTCTCAGCCTCCCAAGTCCTGGGATTACAAGTGTGCACCATCATGCCCGGCAGACCCTGACATTTTGGACCCTGTCATTCCCTGATGACTGTAATGTTTTCTTTTCCATTCTTAATGTTTTTTTTTTTTTTTTTTTTTGGTACTGGGGATTGAATCCAGGGGCATTCTACCTCTGAGCTACACCCTCAACCTTTTAAAAAATTGTTTTAATTTTGAAATAGGGTCTTGCTACATTGCTGAGGGTCTTGCTAAGTTACTGAGGCTGGCTTCAAACCTGCGATCCTCCTGTTTCAGCCTCCCAAGTACTGGGATTACAGGTGTGACCCACCATGTTTGGCTCATTCTCAATGCTTTTAAAACAACAATGCTTCTTGTGTAATTGAAGGTAGACAATTAGAGTACATGTAGGTGGTTCTGGGATTGGTTAAATTAGTGATTCAATGACATCATCAAATCCAGGGGTAGCTCCATCTTTGCATTCTTTCCCTCCCCTTCTCTCTCTCTTCCTCCTCCTCCTCCTCCTCCTCCTCCTCTTCCTCCTCCTCCTCCGTAGTACTGGGGATTGAACTCAGGAGCATTCTACCTTTGAGCTACATCCTCAGACCCCCCTTTTTAAATTGTCTTATTTTTATTTTTAATACTTTTATTGGTGCATTATATAGTCTTAAAGTCTCACATCATAATGTAGTTCATAGTGATAGTGACATACATGCACACAGCAGTTGGTGAGATTTTCTCCGGCTATCTTCCCACTCCCCCCTTCCCCACACATGATATTGAGATTGACATTGGTATTCTCACGTATGTACATAATGTCAATGGAAGTGTTTCCTTCACTGATTCTCTCCCCTAGACCACCTCCCTGGCTCCGCTGGGTTTTCTCCTCCATTATCTGAAGTCCCTCTGATGTCCCGATTACTCCCTAGCTTCTGCACTTCACTTTCTGTGACTGGCTAATTTCACTTAACATAATGTTCTCCAGGTCCATCCATTTTCCTGTAAATGACATAATTTTATTCTTCTTTATTGCTGAGTAGAATTCCATTGTGTGCATATACTATAATTTTGTAATCTATTTTTCTGTTGATGGACACCTAGGTTGATTCTATAATTTGGCTATTATGAATTGTGCTGCTATAAACATGAATATGCATGTATTACTGTAATACTTTGATTTCAGTCCCTTTGGAAAGATACCCAGGAGTGGTATAACTGTAGATTGAGCCCAGAGGCATTCTACCTCTAAGCTACACCCCCAGGCCTTTTAAAATTTTTATTGAAACAGGGTCTTTCTAAAGTACTGCAAGGTAGCTTGAACCTGTGATCCTCCCAAGTACTGGCATTACAGGCGTGCGCCACTGAGCCTGGAGTATAATGGTATTTGTAACAATTCTATTGATATGACTCCTAGAGCCCATTATTAACTAATTTATTTATTTTTGTGGTGCTGGGGATTGAACCTGGGGCCTCAAACAACCAAGTTACATCTCCAGCCCCTTAGAGATTATTTTTAAAATGCATGAGCATTTATGCATATTATTCCAAAAAAATTAACTTTTTTTTGGCGGTATTAGGGATTGAACCCAGGGGCATTCTACCTCTGAACTACACCCCCCCAGCCCTATTTTTATTCTTTATTTTTAAACAGAGTCTCACTAAGTAGCTGAGGCTGGCTGCAAACCTGCGATCCTCCTGTCTCAGCCTCCCAAGTACTGGGATTACAAGCATGCACCACCATGCCTGGCTAAAAATTAACTATTTTTTGAGACAGGGTCTTCCTATGTTGCCCAGCCTGGAAAAGGGTGGACACTTCATGTGACTATGGTATTTAAGAGGTGGGAGGTGATTATGATTAAAGTCATCAGGGTTATCATAATCATAAGGTCATTATGACTGAATATTCATAGCTTTATAAGAAGAGAGAGACCAGAGGAGACATGTGTATGCTCCCTGTCTCTTGCCATGTGATGTCCTATGCTGCCTTGGGACTCTGCCAGCAAGAAGACCAGCACCAGATGCAGGCCCTCCACCTTGGAAAGAACCATGGGCCAAAATAAACTTCTTTATAAAGTTGGCTGGCTTCAAGCATTGCGTTATAATAATGAAAAGCAGATGAACAGAGGTTCTGTTTGCTTAAGGACACAGGCTGAGTGTAGGCCAGGAGCCAGTGGAGTAGATTCTGTATAGATGGGCTGAGCTGTCTATACAGAATGTCAGCACCCAGGACTTGTACCAGTGGGAAGCAGCTGGGCAGGCCAAGGGCTGGCTCTGGGCGGCCCTGTTGAGGCCAGTGCAGATACCAGGTGATCTAGCCCAGAGAGGAGACACCCACAGGAGGCACCAGAGTGTGCCAGAGTTGCTGGCAGGATTTTGAGGCATGGGTAGGGCAGTGACAGGTCTCAAGACCAGATCTACAGAAGCATGGCTAGATCCAGGTGTCTAGCCAGGTGTTCCCCTCCCAGTCCCAGTCCTGTCTCCCTGCCAGGCTGGAGAAGATTCCAGGTGCCCCACTGTGGGAAACAGCCAGAGCCAGCCGGGCGTGGTGGCGCACACTTGTAATGAGACAGGAGGATCTGGGTTCGCAGCCAGCCTTAGCTACTTAGTGAGGTCCTCTGCAACTTCGTGAGACCCTGTTTCAAAATAAAGGATAAAAAATAGGGCTGGGGGTGTAGCGCAGAGGTAGAATGCCCCTGGGTTCAATCCTCGGTACCGCAAAAAAAAAAAAAAAAAACCCAAAACAGCTAGAGCCATGGAAATAACTATTAGTTAAGAATATAGACGTAAAATAGGAAAAATAGGATTTCCCTGCTTCCTCCCTCTCCTGGACTAGGGACCTGACACTTTGCAGAGAAGAGACAGAAAGAGATTTGCAAACTAATGGTCAGCTCCTCCCTCTCAGCCAGCCAGAGACAGGTCGGCAGGGATCCTTCCCTAAATGTAAACAAGACAAGCTGGCCCTGGGCAGGTCGGATAAGAGGGAGACAAGACAATTTGATTTAACAGCTTTCTCTGTTTCTCTGTAACGGTCTTACAAGGTGTAATAAATTCTCCCTTTTCCTTTTTTTCTCAGTTAAGTGACCAATGGTATAAGAACGTGGGAATCTCTTTGTTCGGGGCTCAGGGCGGGAATTCTCTGCCTGAGCCATCAGCTGCTGATTAAAGAATAACCTGCTTTCCTCCTTTCGGCCTCCGAAGTCTATTTGCCTGTGAAATCGAGCAATAGCACTCTCTCCTGCAACACCATGAGGGTCTGCCACTAGGGCAGTGCTGCCTGAGAAATCACAGCAGGGGTGGGGCCGGTGGCCCTCAGGTACCTAGTGCGGCCACAATGGCCAGCACTCTGGGGGAACACCAAGTTACCAGAGGTTCCAGGAGGGGAAGGCAATAGTGATTTCAGCTCTGCCAGATTTGTCCTGAAAGTCCTACTCTCTGAGCTGCTGTGAGCTCTGCCAGGGCCTTGTGGCCTTTTCAGCCCGTCTCCAGGCCACCTCCCTGCTCCACATTGCCCTGAGCCCCGGGTCCCACCTGGAAAGCAGCGTGTGCAGCCTGAGGGATGTGGACTTTCCCGGGGGATGAGGATGCCTGGGTTGTCTGCTGGGGAAAGGGCTACAGGCAGTGTGACCGCAGAGAGCATGGCTGAGCAAGCACGTCTATGGCAGGACACTGTCACCCCCCTCAGCCCTGCCACCAGTAGGTGCTAAAAGGGCTGCGAGTTCCCATGCCACCCCAGGCTTCCCGGAAGCCAGCGCCCTTGCGGACACAGATGCTGGACATCTGGTGTTTTCCTGGCTGTAAACCCTAAATTGCCTTCCATCTCTCCTTTCACATGGCTTCTCCCATGATCCATCCCTTCTTTTCTTTCCTTCCTTCCTTCCTTCCTTCCTTCCTTCCTTCCTTCCTTCCCTCCCTCCCTCCCTCCCTCCTTCCTTCCTTCCCCTTCTCCTTTTCTGTTCATCCCAGGAGGAAGGAGGAGAAACTAAGCCCTGGGGATGGAGAAAGCTAAAGTCTCAGTGCCTCATGGTTCCAAGCAGTAGAGGGGCCAGGGAGACACATTCTGGTGCCAGATAGCCTGGATCGTAATAGTGACTCCACGATTAACAAGCTGTGTGAATTTAGGCAAGTTACTTGACTTCTCTGTCCCTTGGTTTCCTTATCTGTAAAATAGGGAAGACAACGGTACCCACCAGGGAAGAAAACAATGAGTTACTATATACAAATTGCTTAGGACGGTGCCTGTCACATAATTAGCATTCGGTGCTGGGGCTCCCTGGATGGGTTCTATATTTTCCTTCTCTCTTCCTGCTCCTCCACCAGCCCTGAGCACACAGGAGGCAGAGCAGTAAGCTCAGCAAGTTCAGGGGGAAGGATTAGGTTAGCTGGTTGGGGGAGGAGTGAACTTCCAGGCACAGAGCTGGAAAAGGCCAACTGGCTTTGAGTCTGGACCCTGCTCTAATCTAGAGGATCCCAGCCTCCTGACCACACTGCTGGAGGGGCCAGCATCCTGACATCAGGAGCCCGAAACAAAGCCCCTGATTGGCTACTTCCATTTCAGTCTCTTGTCAATTTCTGGGAAGGGGTGGGGCAAAAGTTATTTAGCTAAAACTCACAGAAATATTTGAATCAGAGGAAAAGGAAAGGAGAGAGGGAGAGAGGAAAGAAGAGAAAGAGAAGAGAGTCTTTTCTAATGGAGGTGGTTTGGGAAGTCCTGGGCGGGGAGGATGGTGGGAGATGAGGTGGTGCAGTATGGCCTCCTGGGCTGTGAGCTGGCTGATGTGGAGTGCTGATTTCATTTCAGATGCGGCACAGAGAGCCGGGCGTGGTGGCGCACGCTTGTAATCCCAGTACTTGAGAGGCTGAGACAGGAAGATCCGGGTTCACGGCCAGCCTCAGCTACATAGTGAGGCCCTCCACAACTTAATGAGACCCTGTTTCAAAATAAAGAATAAAAACTAGGGCTGGGGGTGGAGCTCGGAGGTAGAATGTCCCTGGGTTCAATCCCTGGTACTGCAAAAAAAAAAAAAAAAGATGCAGCACAGAGTCAAGATATTTTAATGATGTGGTGTTGGGGGTCTATTCAGGGAGGGGGACCCCTGGGGAGGTGCTTTCCTGGGCCACAGTCCCTAGCTGGGGCTGTCCCCCTCCCCCTTCTGTGTGGGTAACTCCAGGACCTGTAGGACCTTCACTCCCTTGAGGGTGCCGAAAGGCCCTCTGGGACCTCAGAGTGCATTCTTCTCCTGTGCTGCGGCCTGGAGCGGTACCATTTGCTTCTGCAGCTCTTGCCGCGGATGTCTCGTCTTCCCTCTCCTCCTGGGGGCAGAAAAGTAGAGATCGGGTTTTGAGCCTCCAGGCCAGGGCTGGGAGGTCAGGGCAGGTTTCCCACTGGGCTGTCCCCAGCCATCTACTCTCTGCCCCCAAACATCTGCTGCTGCCTGGAGCTGGGAGCCCCAGGAAGGGTTCTGGGAGAATTGCAGCCAATTGGGGACAAAGGGCCCCGAGGGTGAGTCTTCAGCGTCACCCCGGCCTGGATGTGCGGCTTGGGGTAAGTGTCTGCTCCTCTCTGAGGGAGGACCCACCTGCTCTCCAGGTCCTGCACGGTGTCTGGCAGTGGCTGGCCCAGGGTCTCTGGCAGTAGGGCGGTGACAGCACTGGCTGCCACTGGGATAGCGCCGTAGATGAAGAGAGGCAGGGGGGGATAGATCTCGGCGGCCATGCTCACTAGTGGGCTCACGATGCTGCCCACCCGGGCCATGGTGCTGCCCATTCCCAAGCCCGTCTGCCTGTGGATCGGGTGGGGTGTCATGAAGTTGGCGTGAAGGCTGAGGTGCGGGCCGCTTTGGGAGCAGGGCAGCTCAGGCCCAGCCCAGGTCCACCCACCCTGTGCTGGATCTGTTCCCCATGTGATCAGCAAATGAATTCAACATTTCTTTTGGTGATATTTTTTTTTTTGCAGTTCTGGGGATTGAACCCAGGGGCATTCTACCTCTGAGCTATACCCCCAGCCTTATTTTTTATTCTTTATTTTGAAACAGGGTCTCACTAAGTTGCGGAGGGCCTCACTAAGTAGCTGAGGCTGGCCATGAACCCGGATCCTCCTGTCTCAGCCTCCCAAGTACTGGGATTACAAACGTGCTCCACCACGCCCGGCTTCTTTTGGTGATTTTTTAAAAGGAGAAGTGAAGAGAGAGCCTATAGAACAGGAGAAAATCTTTGCCAGCTACTCCTTCTACAGAGGACTAATATTTAGAATATGCAAAGAATTTAAAAAATGCAACACTAAAAGACAAATGACCCAATCAAAACATGGATGATTGAACTGAATAAACATCTCTCAAAAGAAGAAATACAAATGGTCAATAAATATATGAAAAAATGTTCAACATCATTAGCAACCAGGGAAAGGTAAATAAAACTACACTGAAATTCTGTCTAACTGCAGTTAGGATGGCAATCATCAAGAATACAAATAATGCCAGGTGTGATGGCACACACTTGTAATCCCAGTACTTGGGATGCTGAGACAGGAGGATCGCAGGTTCTCAGCCAGCCTCAGCTACTTAGCGAGGCCCTCTGCAACTTAGCGAGACCCTGTTTCAAAATAAGGAATAAAAAAAATAGGGCTGGGGGTGTAGCTTGAAGGTAGAACCCCCCTGGGTCCAATCCCCAGTACCACACATACACAAAAAGAATACAAATAATAATAAATGCTGGTGAGGATGTGGAATAGGAACTCCCACTGTTGATGGGGGTGTAAAGGTACAACCATTATGGAGAGCAGTATGGAGGAGCAGTATGGAGGAGTATGGAGCAATCTTTTGGAGTCTCAAAAGACTAGGCATGGAACTACCATACGACCAGCTATATCACTCCTCAGTATCTTTCCCAAAAGAAAGTCAGCATACTATAGTGACAAATGTGTATCCATGTTTACAGCAGCACAATTCACAACAGCCAAATCATGGGACCAACCCTGGTATCTGTCAACAGATGAATGGATAAAGAAAATGTGGTATATACACGCAATGGAATTTTTTTTTTTTTTGTGGTACTGCGGATTGAACCCAGGGGCATTCTACCTCCAAGCTCCACCCCCAGCCCTATTTTTTATTCTTTATTTTGAAACAGGGTCTCGCTAAGTTGCGGAGGGTCACACTATGTAGCTGAGGCTGGCCGCGAACCCGGATCCTTCTGTCTCAGCCTCCCAGGTACTGGGATTACAAGCGTGCACCACCATCCCCGGCTACACAAAGGAATTTTCCTTAGCCATAAAGAGCAAAATTATGTCATTTGCAGGAAAATGGATGGAACTATAGGATAGTATGCTAAGTGAGATCAGCCAGTCTCAGAAAGTCAAGGGTCATATGTTTTCTCTTACATGTGGAAGTTAGAAAGAAAATAGGAAACAAAAGGGACTTTAGATAAACGAGGAAAGAGACCAGTAGGATAGTGGAAGGGGGTGGGGGAGGGAGGTGAGGAGGAAAAAAAGAAGGCTTGATGCAGGCAACAGTTCAAATAATGCTATGTCCACCTGGGCATGGTGGCACACGCCTGTAATCCCAATATTTGGGAGGCTGAGACAGGAGGATTGCAGGTTTGAGACTAGCCTCAGCAACTCAGCAAGACTTTCAACAACCTAGCAAGACCTTATTTCAAAGCAAAAAAAAAAAAAAAAAAAAAAAAAAAAAAAAAA
>PVJS01060379.1:0-11261 GCA_004027185.1 Glis glis | reverse complement strand
CACCCCCGGCCCTATTTTTTTATACTTTATTTTGAAACCGGGTCTCACGAAGTTGTGGAGGGCCTCACTAGGTAGAGAGAGAGAGAGAGACAGGGAGAGGGGGGGTAGAGAGAGAGCTGAGGCTGGCCCCGAACCCATATCCTCTGGTCTCCGCCTCCCAAAGTACTGGGATTACAAGCATGCACCACCATGCCCGGCTCCCCCACTTTTTTTTAAACAGGGTCTTGCTAAGTTGCTGAGGGTCTCTCTGAGTTGCTGAAGCTGATCTCAAACCTGCAATCCTCCTGTTTCAGCTTCCCAAGTACTGGGATTACAGGTGTGCACCACCACGCCCAGCTTGCATCTATAACTTTCCTTGGCTCCTCCATTAACAACCAAATATCCATATTAATACAGAATGAAGAAAATTCTGCCTTACATTTTCCTGTGTTTTACAACAATGTACATGGTAGCTTTGTATGTGGTAGTGCATTTGTTTTATTAAGAGAAGAATATAGAATAGTAACATGAAATATAAAGAGAAAAAAAAATTAAGAGGAGCCAGGCATGGTGGCGCACGCCTGTAATCTCAGCACTTGGGAGTCTGAGACCACAGGTTCTATGTTCGAGGCCAGCCTCAGCTACTTAGTGAGGCCCTCTAGAACTTAGTGAGACCCTGTTTCAAAATAAAGAATTAAAAAATGGGGTTGGGGGTGTAGCTCAGAGATACAATGCCTCTGGGTTCAATTCCCAGTACCGCAAAAAAAGAAAAAAAACATTAAGAGGAAATGAGCAACAACCCTAGAATCTTGAATTGGAAGAAACCTTAGTAAACTACTGAATGACGGAATCATTTAATGAAAGGAAAGCAGCTATGTTTAGAAAAGCATTTCACACAGTATTTCATCCCCATTAAAACCCTGCAATTATACAAGATCTGTAAATAGGACAACGAATACAAATTTAAAATCTTAATAAATAGGCTCAGTGTTTTAAAGGCAATGGCCACACTATAAATCACTTAGGAGAGTAAGCTTGTGATACTAAAGAACCTTCTACCCTTAGCAGAATGAGTAGCCCACCACCACCATCTTCACAGAGCACCTTGTGCTCACTTCAAATAGAGCACTTGACATTTAATATGCTAATTTAATTATCAGTCATCAAGTCTAGACTTAGAGGTATCAAAGGTAGAAAATACCATTCACTTAGCTACCTATCCATAGGTCAGCTAGTTTCCAAGTAAGTACTATTTACTAAATGGAAGGATGGATGGATGGATGGATAGATGGATGAACAGAGCAATTAAAGATAACTGTGGGCTTGGTGTGGTGGTGCACGCCTGTAATCCTAGCGCTTGGGAGGCTGAGACAGGAGGATCGAGGCCAGCGAAGACCTGCAGCAACTTAGCGAGACTCTGTTTAAAAAAAAAAGATAACTGTGTCATTTGGGGTCCAGGGCCACTTATAATGATTATATACCTCCATCTCAGTGCACATGTATTTATGTGTAACTGTCCAATACAGCCTTATAGTTATTCCAATCTGCCATGCCCTCCCTCTCCAGCCTCAAATAGTTGCTACAATGAGTCTTCAGAGAAAATAAAAGAAAAACAAATACACAAATAATTGCATAAACATCAAAGCTAGAGTTATAATGGGAAAAGGAAAATCAGTTCTCTTTCAGCATACAAGGATGCACCTACAGGCTCATATCTAACCCATATCTAACCATTATGATACATATGATAATATTTAAGGTTCAGACTACTCTAGAAGATAGAATAACATAGGATTTGGACTAATTAAATGGGCCTTGATAAGAAGCTTAACAGAAGCTAAGAAGTACTCACTCCAACACCACCATAAAATTACACTGCCATGTAACCCAGAATCACATAGAATCCTTGAACATTCAAAGAATTAAAACAGACTAATCAGAAGTAGGAAAAATGTTTAAAGCAACTTAAAAACTACTAGAAAAAATCTGACAAATGAATAAACTTGAAATTTCCCTTCTTTTTCTTTACCAAAAAACAGCAATAAATATTGCTTCAGAAGCTGGGCATGGTGGCGCACGCTTGTAATCCCAGTACTTGGGAGGCTGAGACCAGAGGATCCGGATTCGCAGCCAGCCTCAGCTACTTAGTGAGGCCCTCCACAACTTAGTGAGACCCTGTTTCAAAATAAAGAATAAAAAATAGGGCTGGGGGTGTAGCTCGGAGGTAGAATGCCCCTGGGTTCAATCCCCAGTACTGCAAAAAACAAACAAATAAATATTGTTTCATATGTGTGAATAAAATAAGCATGATCCTTCCTGGAGCTTACATTCTGAAAGGGAAGAAAGGCAATTAATAAAACAAAATAAATAAGTCGACTGGATCATATAAGGTGGTAAGTACTACCAAAAAAAAAAAAGTCAAGCAAAGTAAAGAGAGAACGGGGACAGAGGACTGTTACAATTTTAAATAGGGTGGTCATGATAGTCCTCACTGAGAAAGTGACATCTGAACAGACCTGAAGTAAAGTAGTGAACCATGCAAAGAAGGGTATTATAGGCAGAAAAAGCACCAGTGCAACAGCAAGGGAATGGTCAAGGCACCATGAGGAGGCCAGCATGGGGCACGGCTACAATGGAACCAGCAAAGGAGAGAGCTAACCAAGAGCCCTGTCACATTCAGAGCCTCGCAGGTCCAAGTCAAAATGCTAGCTTTACTCTACATAAAACTGGAAATGGCTTAAAGGTCTGAACTAGAGAAAAGACACAATATGACTTCTTTTGTCAAGGCTCACTCTGACAGCTGGTTGGGAAAAATTGTAGAGAAAAATAGGAAACAAAAAGACTAATTAGGAGACGCTAGCAGTCTTCCAGATAAGAGACAAAGACGGCTCAAACCAAGCACCCACCAGTGGTGAAAAACACTCAGATTCTGGATACCTTGTGAAGGTGGAGCCAAGAGGATTTTCTGAAGATTTGGGTGTGATGTGCAAGCATATATATGGGTACACCAGTGCACAGGTAATGTATAAGCAAGGATGACTTCAAAGTTTTTGCCTAGAGCAGCAAAAAAGACAGTTAACAACCTGTTTCTTCACCTGAGGTGAAGAAAACTATGGGCAGAACACATTTATGAAGAGAAGACCTGGAGTTCAGTTTGGGAATTGACTCTGAAATATTTATTAGATATTTAATTGATGGCATCAAATAGGTAGTTAACTATAAGAGTCTGGAGTTTGGGGGAAAAAACTCTGAGCTGAAGATATATGTTTAAGAATCCTAGGCATATAGATAGTATTGACAGCCATGAGACTGGACATCATTTAAAAACAACAACAGTAAAGATAGAGGACTAAGGTTTAGGGTACTTTGATATTAACCATCAGGAAGAACTGGGGGAAGTAGATTAAGAAACTAAAAAGGAATAATTGACACTATAAAAGGAAAACCAAGACAATGTGGTAGAGAACAGAAATTTTAAAAACTATCAATGAAGAGGGAGTAGACCAACTTTGTCAAAAGCTGCTGACAGAGCCAGGCATGGTGGCGCACGCTTGTAATCCCAGTACTTTGGGAGGCGGAGACCAGAGGATCCGGGTTCGCGGTCAGCCTCAGCTCGCTCTCTCTCTCTTTCTCTCTCTCTCCCTGTCTCTCTCTCTCTCTCTACCTAGTGAGGCCCTCTGCAACTTCGTGAGACCTGGTTTCAAAATAAAGTATAAAAAATAGGGCCGGGGGTGTAGCGCGGAGGTAGAACGCCCCTGGGTTCAATCCCCGGTACCGCAAAAAAAAAAAAAAAAAGCTGCTGACAAAGTTGGGCATGGAGGCATACACCTGTAATCCCAGCACTTGGGAGGCTGAGGCAGGCAGATCACAGGCTTGAGGCCTGCTTCACCAATTTAGTGAGATTCTGTTTCAAAATAAAAATAAAATAGGGTAGAATGCCCCTGGGTTCAATCCCCAGTACCACAAAAAAAAAAAAAAAAGCTGCTGACAGGTCAAGTAAGATGATGGCCAAGAATTAACATGAATTTTAAGTCAAATTAAAATAGCTGACTAGGAAGGCCAAGACAGGAGGATCTCAGGGTCAAGGCCAGCCTCAGCAACTTACTGAGACCCTGTTTCAAAATAATAAATAGAAAATAGGGCTAGGGTGTCATTAGGAAGTAGAATGACCCTGGGTTCAATCCCCAGTACCAAAAAAAAAAGGTTGGAAAACAATTTTCAAATGTTGAAAAACACTTTTGACCTGATACTTAAATATGTATCTAAGAGATCGAATATTTCAAAATGAGCTTCAAAGATATATATTCAATCTTCAAGAATACATCATGACAATTACTGATAGCGTGTGAAACTAAAATGAGAATTTAAATGTTCACAACAAAGCCAGGCATGGGATTACATGCCTGTAATCCCAGTACTTGGGAGGCTGAGACAGGAGGATCGCAGGTTCAAGGACAGCCTCAGCAATTTAGCATGACTCTCAGCAACCTAGAGAGACCCTGTTTCAAAATAAAAATAAAAAAGGGTAGGGGTGTAACTTGAAGGTAGAGTACCCCTGGGTTCAATCCCCAGTATCACACACAAAAAAAAAATGTTCACAACTTCCCAACTAGAAACCCTGAAAATACATACATTCAAATAGGAAGATAGTTAGATTCCTCTCCACCCAATCCCAATCCATTTGTGAAAGCTAACAGCAAGAAACTGGATGAAAAAGAAACTCATTTTCTTTCTCAGATGCCTAGGACAAAAGTTCTATTACCACTAATACTAAACACAGTGTATCTAAGTCCTACCTATAAAGCTTTATCTCAAGGTACAGATCAGGATCTGTGCTTTCTTATCTTTCTATGAAATTAGGATTTATTGCATTTCAACTCTATGGTTCATTTTGTTTAGCTAAAGTTACTGTTACTCTTTGCCAATGAATTCTCAGAATTAAAAGGAACTCACATACACAAGACCAATCATTTCAAGTTAATGCATTAACTGTTTAGGATAGATTATACATTTTGTCCCACAAATTTATCAATCTTATCTTTCAGCAAAAGCCAAAACTGGAAGTCTGGGTTATCTTTGCCTGAATAATCTACCTACATTAATCTTAATGCAGTCATATTAACTATATTACTAAAGAGTCAAGAATCTTCATACTACAAATTTTATTTTCTGAACTTTAGTGAAATCACATTAACTACTGCTGAAGAGTCAAAAATCTTTATACCTTTTAAGATAGCCCATAAATCCAAAATATTTTGTTTAAACACAATTCAAGATTTCATGATATTTACTTCCTATTTTGCTACTACCCTTTCATTAGTCTTATATCAGCCAAAAATCTAATGGCAGAAAATAATCATACCCAGTCTGCTATTGTGGGGGTGGAGGGAGACTGGGGATTGAAACCAGGGGGATTCTACCTCCTAGCTACACCCCTAGCCCTATTTTATTTTTTTTATTTTGAAACAGGGTCTCACTAAGTTGCTGAGGGCCTCTCTAAGTTGCTGAGGATAGACTCAAACTTGCCATCCTCCTGGCTCAGCCTCCCAAGTACTGGAATTAGGCGTGCCACCATGCACAGCTCAATTTACTATCTTTTAAAAGGGGATATAGAGCCGGGCGTGGTGCACGCTTGTAATCCCAGTACTTTGGGAGGCGGAGACAGGAAGATGGGGGTGCGCGGCCAGCCTCAGCTCTCACTCTCTCTCTCTCCCTGTCTCTCTCTCTCCCTGTGTGTCTCTCTCTCTCTCTCTCTCTCTCTCTCTCTCTCTCTCTCTCTTTCTCTCTCTCTCCTTAGTGAGGCCCTCCGCAACTTCGTGAGACCCGTTTTCAAAATAAAGCATAAAAAATAGGGCCGGGGGCGTAGCGCGGAGGTAGAACGCCCCTGCGTTCAATCCCCGGTACCACAAAAAAAATAAAAATAAAAAAATAAAAGGGGATGTAGGCCAAGCATCATTTCACAGTTTTTTATTAATCTAAAATTAATTAATCAATCCGTTTCAAAGTTGTTAGTCAAAACAAGATGAGTTTACAGAAAAATAATTTTTAATGAACTATTTATAAAATGTCAAAAGACTACCCTGTCAAGTTAATTATTGAGAACAAGATGACCCCAATATCTTCAGTAAACTCCAGGAAATACCTAGGAAAAATACAGAAAATTCATACACAAAGGAAAAGTAGTTTACCAATGTTCCTCTCAAAAGCAGATATGAAGCAAACTCCCTGTATCACTGAACTTTCCAAGTGTCATCGTATTTCTTCAGAGCCAATCAATTTAAAGTGCTCCCTTCCCAATTTGAACTGTTCCCTTCTTCAAGCCTTGTTTCTCCCCTCCCCAAGGGCCCCCCCCCCGTCCCTTTCCACTGTTCTACTAGTTTCTCTCCTCACTGACTGAAGTCCCTTTTGTTTCCTATTTTCGTTCTAGTTTCCGCATATGAAAAAAAAACATGACCCTTGACTTTCTGAGACTGGCTGATCTGACTAAGCATAATACTCTCTAGTTCCACCCATTCTCCTGAAAATGACATAATTTTGTTCTTCTTTATGGCTGTGAACTGAGTATTTGATCAAACCCACAGCCTAGAAGAAAAATCAAAACCTTGAAATTACCACTTCATAAAAATTTAAACTGCTGCATATGCAGCATAAAGAAAATATTTATAAAGCTGGGTGTGGTGGCACACGTTTGTAATCCCAGTACTTGGGAGGCTGAGACAGGAGGATCCAGGTTCGCAGCCAGCCTCAGCTACTTAGTGAGGCCCTCTGCAACTTTGTGAGACTGTTTCAAAATAAAGAATAAAAAATAGGGCTGGGGGTGTAGCTCGGAGGTAGAATGCCCCTGGGTTAAATCCCCAGTACTGCAAAGAAAAGAAAATATTTATAGTAAATATGGTAAGGGAAGGGGTTACTATCTTTATATGAAAAGATAACTCATTTTATTAGTAAATAAAAAATAATTTCCAAACTAAACAAATAGAAAAGAACTTAACTTTTTCAGCTATCAAAAAAACCTTAGAACAGTGGGGTAACATTAATCACCTACTATATTAACAAAACTTTTCTTTTTTTGTGGGGGGGGGTACTAGGGATTGTACCCAGGAGCATTCTACTTCTGAGCTACACTCCCAGGCCCTCCTCCCCCCTTTTTTTCTTATTTTGAAACAGGGTCTGTCTCTCTAAGTTGCTGAGGGTCTCACATTAAGTTGGTGAGGCTGGCCTTGAACCTGTGATCCTCCTGTCTCAGTCTCCCAAGTACTGGGATACACCACCATGCCCAGAAAATTTTAATACTCATTGTCAACAAGATGAAACTAAATGAAAATATAAACTTCTTTCCAAAAGGTCACATCAATTTAGTAATAAGTATCAAGAGCCAAAAATGTTGTTATTCCTTGATATTATGATATATTAAAAATAATCATAGTTATAAATGTTTACATTCAAAAACAATAAAAGTCTCAAATCAACAACCAAATTTTATAACTTAAGGAACCAGAAAACAAAGAATAAATAAACCCAAAGCTACCAGAAGGAAAGAAATAATAAAGATTATAGCAGAAGCTGGGCACAGTGGCACACACCTGTAATCCCAGTATTTAGGAGGCTGAGACAGGAAGATGTTCGAGACCAGCCTCAGCCACTTAGTGAGACCCTAAGCAACTTAGAAAGACCCTATTTCAAAACAAAAAAGATTGGGTTGTAGCTTGGAGGTACTATGCCCCTGGATTCAACCTCCAGGACATGTGTGTGTGTGTGTGTGTGTGTACACGTACGTATCTGTGTATAGCAACAAAAATAGTTAAACAGTTGATTCAGTGTGACTTCTGTTAACATTCCATAGAGGGAATCTCATAAATATTTAAATTTAGACCTTAGAAGTACTCAGATGTTCTTTTAGGCTAGTTTAGTTTCAGCTGAATTTGTCGACCTAAAATTTTATTGATTCTACCGTTGTTTTTTTTTTTTCTTTCTTTCTTTCTTTTTTTGGTACTGGGGACTAAACCCAGGAGGGGCATTCTACCTGCAAGTTACACCCCCAGTCCATTCATTCATTCATTCATTCATTCATTCATTTGTGGTACTGGTGGTGGAACCCAGGGGCCATCTACCTCTGGGCTATACTCTCAGCTCTATTTTATTTTTTATTTGGAAACAGGGTCTCACTAAGTTGCTGAGAGCCTCACTAAATTGTGCGCCACCACACCCGGCTTATTTATTTTTTAATTTGAAACAGGGTCTCGCTAAGTTACTGAGGCTGGCCTCAAACCTGCGATCTTCCTATCTCAGCCTCCCAAGTACTGGGATTACAGGCATGCACCACCACTCCTAGCTTGATTCTGCCTTATTTTTTGTTGCAGTACACAATCTTGATTTCTTATGTCAGAACATTCACCAATTCATTGGGAAACTACAGTCCACAGACAGACAAAAATGCCTCTCATTGACTTAAAAGTAAATATTGCTTAAGAGAACAAGAAGACAAGCTACACACTGAGGATTTACAAAACACCTATCTGATTATCCAAAACATACGAAGAACTCTTAAAATTCAGCAATTAGAAAATGAAAACCCCAACTGAAAAATGAGCAAAAGAACTGCTCAGACTCCTCATTATAGAAGATACACAGATGGCAAATAAGATATGAAAAAATACTCCATACCACATGTCATTAAAGGATTGCGAATTAAATGAGATATTACTATACACCTATTAAAATGATCAAAATCCAGAACACTGACAATACTGGATGCTGGCCAGGACATGGAGCAACTGGACATGTCTCACTCACTGGTTGCTGGTTGGGAGGCAAAATGGTACCAGCACCTTGGAAGACAGTTGGCAATTTCTTACAAAACTAAACATACTTTCATCACATGATCCCACAATTACACTCCTTGGTATTTACCCAAAGGAGTTAAAAACTTACATCCATGCAAAAGTCTATACACAGATGGTATAGCAGCAACCAAGATATGTTTCACTAGATGAGTGGATAAAGGGTGGAACATGCAGACAATGAATTATTGTTCAGCACTACAAAGAAATGAGCTATCAAGCCATGAAAAAACATAGAGAAACTTCAAATGCACATTACTAAATGAAAGAAGTCAGTCTTTTTTTTTTCTTTTTCTTTATTTTTTTCCTTTTTTTGGTGTTTGGGATTGAACACAGGGGCACTCTACCTCTGAGCTATACCCCCCAGCCCTATTTTATTTTTTATTTTGCAACAGGGTCTCAATAAGTTGTTGAGAGTGATTTTGAACCTGCAATCCTCCTATCTCAACTTCCCAAGTACTGGGATTACAGGTGTGTACCACATCTGACCCAAATATATGACATTCTTAAAAAAGCAAAAGCAAAACTATGCACAGTAAAAAGATCAGTGTTTGTTAGGGGTTAGAAGGGAGAGAGAGATCAATCCGTGGTACACAGAGGATTTTTACGTTAGCAAAACTTTTCTGTATGATTCTATAATGATAGAGAGATGTCATCATACATTTGTCCAAACACCAAGAGTGAACCCTAATATAAACTATGGACTTTGGGTGATATTGATATGTTCAATGTAGGTTCATCGATTGTAACAAATGTACCACTCTTGTGCAGGACGTCAATAGTGAGGAAAACTGTGTTTGTCAGGGCAGAGTATATGGAAATTCTCTGTACTTTCTGCTCAACTTTGCTATAAACCTAAAACTTCCCTAAAAAGTAAAGTTCATTGGGGGGGGGGGATACTGGAGATTGAACCCAGAGGCATTCTACCTCTAAGCTACATCCCCAGCCCCATTTTATTTCTTATTTGGAAACAGGGTCTCACTAGGTTGCTGAGAGCCTCTCTAAATTGACAAGGCTGGCTTCGAACCTGCGATCCTCCTGTCTCAGTCTCCCAAGTACTGGAATTACAAGCATGTGCCACCACATCCAGCAAATTTTTTTTTTGTGTGTGTGGTACCGGGGATTGAATACAGGGGCGTTCTACCTCCGCACTACACCCCCGGCCCTATTTTGTATACTTTTATTTTGAAACCGGGTCTTATGAAGTTGCGGAGGGCCTCACTAAGTAGAGAGAGAGAGAGAGACAGGGAGAGAGAGAGAGACAGGGAGAGAGAGAGAGAGACAGGGGGAGAGAGAGAGAGAGAGAGAGAGAGCGAGCTGAGGCTGGCTGCGAACCCGGATCCTCTGGTCTCTGCCTCCCAAAGTACTGGGATTACAAGTGTGCGCCACCATGCCCGGCAAAAGTTCATTTTTTAAAAAGTAAATACTGCCTTCAGTCAGCAAAGGTAAATTCTTCTTACAAGAGTAAAGAGGTATCAGATGAATCCTTTGTTGTATTTGCTGTCTGTATTATCAGCATTTATAATTTTAAAGTATTTTCAAATGTATGGCTTTATCCAATATTATTCATTTGATAAATTTTCTATACATAAAAGAAAAAACAAACTTTAGTTAGAAAAACAATATACACAAAATGATACAGTCTGGGTTTTTGGTTTTTTTGTTGTTGTTGTTTTGTTTTGTGACACTGGGGACTAAACCTAGGAGGGTTCTACCTATGAGCCTACACCCAGCCTTTTTTATTTTTTATTTTGAAACAGGGTCTCACTAAGTTGCCAAGGCTGGACTCTAACCTGCAATCCTCCTGACTCAGCCTCCCAAATACTGGGATTGCAGGTGTGCACCCCCACACCTGGCTTGGTTTTGTTTTTGCAGTACTAGGGATTGAAGCCAGGGCCTCACTGACACTAGGCAAGCACTCTACCACTGAACTATATCCCCAGCCCTTTCTATTTTTATTTTTTATTGAGACAGAATCTTGCTAAATTGCCCAGGCTGGCCTCAAACCTGCAATCCTACTGCCTCTGCCTCCCAAGTAGCTGGGATGATACAGTATGTGCTACCATGCCCAGCTGTAACTATGTCTTCATGAAGCAGTAAATTTAAAAATCATTCAAGCCATAGAAGATGAAGTTTTAGGGTGGGAAAAAAAGCACTAAATAAAAAGTGAATACAAGACAGATTTTTATTAACAAAAGATTAGAATTTCTGTACAACACTGCCACAAATAAAAAGAAAAGAACAAACAGGCCAATAAAAAAAAAAGGGTACCTGTAATCCCAGCTACTTGGGAGGTTGAGGCAGGAGGATCGAAAGTTTGAGGCCAGCCTCTGCAATTTAGCAAGATCTTTTCTCAAAATAAAAAATAAAAAGGGCTAAATAAGTAGCTCAGTGGTAGAGCACCTCTGGGATCAATTCCGAGAGGAGGGAAAGGAAGGGAAG
>PVJS01060378.1:0-11261 GCA_004027185.1 Glis glis | reverse complement strand
CTACCTCCGCGCTCCACCCCCGGCCCTATTTTTTTATACTTTATTTTGAAACTGGGTCTTACGAAGTTACAGAGGACCTCACTAGGGAGTGAGAGAGAGAGAGAGAGAGAGAGAGAGAGAGAAACGGAGAGAGAGAGAGAGAGAGAGAGAGAGAGAGAGAGAGCTGAGGCTGGCCGCGAACCCGGATCCTCTGGTCTCCGCCTCCCAAAGTACTAGGATTACAAGCGTGCACCACCACGCCTGGCCCTGTCATGTGTTTTACGGCTTCCTTCTTGCATCAGGCATCGCATCCCATACCCTCCTGTCCCCAGCCAGCACCTCAGCTACTCAGGGGGCTTTGCTAGTGGGATGACTTAGTAGCAGAAAGATGTCACCACTTTCCAAACTAATCTATACATTCACAGCAAATTCCAACCAAAGTACCTCCAAGGCTTTTCATGGAACTGGAAATCTGATACTAAAATGCATATGGAGAGCCGGGCGTGGCGGTACATGCTTGTAATAGTATTTGGGAGGCTGAGACCAGAGGATCGCAGGTTCGTGGCCAGCCTCAGCTACTTAGTGAGGCCCTCTGCAACTTAGTGAGACCCTGTTTCAAAATAAATAATAAAAAAAATAGGGCTGGGGGTGTAGCTTGGAGGTAGAATGCCCCTGGGTTCAATCCCCAGTACTGCAAAAAAAAAAAAAGTAAGTAAATAAAATATATATGGAGATCTGGGTGTGGGGGTGCATGCTTGTAATCCCAGTACATGGGAGGCTGAGACAGGAGGATCACAGGTTCAAGGCCAGTCAGCAATTTAGTGAGATCTTCATCAACTTAGCGAGACCCTGTCTCAAAATAAAAAATAAAATAGGGCTGGGGGTATAGCTCAAAGGTAGAACGCCCCTGGGTTCAATCTCAGTACATTTTTTTTAAACTACAAATAAAATGTATAGGAGAGCCGGGTGTGATGGCACACGCCTGTAATCCCAGTACTTGGGAGGCTGAGACAGGAAGATCGCAGGTTCAAAGCTAGCCTTGGCAACTTAGTGAGGCTCTCAGCAACCTAGTGAGACCCTGTTTCCAAATTAGAAATAAAATCGGGCTGGGGGTGTAGCTTAGAGGTAGAATGCCTCTGGATTGAATCCCCAGGACCAAAAACAAAAAAAAAATGTATATGGAACTACAAAGAGGCAAGAATGACCACGCCAATTTTGAAAAACAAGACAGAGAGGGTGGGGACCTGCCCTGCCGAGAGCAGCACTCATCAGAAAGCGGCAGTAAGTAACTGAGACACGTAGGCCAGAGACTGACAGAGGTGCTTCCTTATCAATCTGCTAGATGTTCTGCAACTTTCACTTTGATTTCTTCTTTTTGGGAGTCATTTTTATGCCAGGTATGGTGGCACACACCTGTAATCCCAGGACTTGGAAGGCTGAGACAGGAGGATCGCAGGTTCAAGGCCAGCCTCAGCAATTTAACAAGGCCCCCAGCAACTTAGCAAGGCCCCTGGCACCTTAGTGAAACCCCGTTTCAAAAGAAACAATAAATTAGGGCTGGGGGTGTAGCTCAGAGGTGGAATGCCTCCGGGTTCAGTCCCCAGTACTACAAAAAAAGAAAAGAGAGTCATTTTTATAAATGTACAGGTGGTAAGGTTGTGGTATTTCCTGGTTGTGTTATTTTTAGTTTTATTGTTTTATAATGAGAAATTGTTACATACTGTTTCTCTCTTGAGCTCTCTCAAATGTTCTACAACCTTCTTTGAGGCATGATATATGGTTGTTACAGTGAATGTTCCAAGAGCAATTTAGAGGACAGTGCCTTCTCTGTTTTCCTGTTGCAATCTGAAATCTGTGTGTAGAGCTATCAAAGTCCTCGTCTCCTTGTTAGCTTTTTGTCTGTGAATGTCGGGGTATGTGATTTGGTGACAGAAGTTTGTAATTATAGTTGCTTCGTGTGTCTCCTCTTTCGTGAGAAATGGAATGTGTTTGGGTTTTCCCTGGTCTTTGTGGCTCTGAGGGGATTCTGACAGATCAGAGCTAACACCCACCGCACTGTGGTAACCCTGAGCCCTGCCTCCCCTGGCAGTGCTGCAAATACTTCCTCTGACTTGATCATCTCTCCAATAATCTTTTTTTTTTTTTTACGGTACCGGGTATTGAACCCAGGGGCATTCTACCTCCGAGCTACACCCCCGGCCCTATTTTTTTATACTTTATTTTGAAACCGGGTCTCACGAAGTTGCGGAGGGCCTCACTAAGTAGCTGAGGCTGTCCGCGAACCCGGATCCTCCGGTCTCAGCCTCCCAAGTACTAGGATTACAAGCGTGCGCCACCACGCCCGGCTCTCTCCAATAATCTGATACACAACAATGATCGATGTGCAGGGGACATCTGTCGTTGCGATGTAGTCAAGTTCATTCAATTCAGGGCCTTGTTTAAGAAATTCATTCCTAGCCGGGCATGGTGACATACACCTGTCATCCCAGTACTTGGGAGGCTGAGACAGGAGGATCGCCGGCTTGGAGGCCAACCTAGGCAACTTAGCAAAACCCTGTTTCAAAACAAAAAGTAAAAGAGGGCTGAGGTGTAGCTCGGGGGTAGAATGCCTCAAGTTTAATCCTCAGTATCAAAAAAATAAGTAAAATAAAAAGAAAGAAAGAGAGGAAAGAAAGAAAGAAGAAAGAAAGAAAGAAAGAAAGAAAGAAAGAAAGAAGAAAGAAAGAAAGAAAGAAAGAAAGAAAGAAAGAAAGAAAGAAAGAAAGAAAGAAAAAGAGATTCATCCCCAGCCTAAGGTCAGGATATTCTCTTGAATTCCCTGTTAGTATTTTATTCTTCTGTTGCGCATGCCGGCGGACCCATTGAAGGCTTTCCCAGCCTTGGCACTGAGCAGCTGTCCTGCACATTGTAGGATGTGGATCTGCATCCCTAGCTGCCAGTAGTACCCACAAGTCATGGCAACGCAAATGTCCCAGACATCCTCTGGGGGACAGAATTGCCCCAGTCAAGAACCATGGATCTATTTGGAGTTTATGGTATATGGTGTGAGGTAAGGACCTGGTAATTTCCTTAATAGGGCAAATCAGTTTTATTAATATTACCTATTCAATAACTCTTCAAACTTACAGTCATGTGCTGTATAATGATGTTTTGGTCAATGACACATAGCATATGTGACTGTGGTCCTGTAAGATAATATTACCTAGTGGCGTCCTAGCTGTCTTAGTTTGTATAAGTACATTCTATGATGTTTGCACAATGACAAAATTGCCTAGGGGTACATTTCTCAGACAATATGCCCATTTTTTTGTTTTGTTTTGTTTTTGTTCTTGCAGGACTGGGAATTGAACCCAGGGGCATTCTACCTCCAAGCTACACTCAAGCCCTTTTTTTAAATTTTGAAACAGAGTCTCACTAAGTTGCTGAAGGTCTAAGTTGCAGAGACTAGCCTCAAACCTGTGATCCTCCTGTCTCAGCCTCCCAAGTAGTGGGATTACAGTCGTGTGCCACCAGGTCCAGCTCCATATGCCTATGCTAAGTGACATGTGACTGTATTTAGATGGTACTGCTCTTACACCCCAAGTTCCCATATGTGCATGGGTTTGTTGTTGTATGTGACAGAAACCAGTTAGATATTACAAACTCCTGCCTCCTTCCCGGGCACAGAGCTGAACTGTGATGTTCCAGCCCTCTCCCATCCAAATGGGCAGAAGTAGAGAGTGTCACTTCCAGACCTGGGCAGCTGCGAGCGAGCGTGTCTCCCCTCTCTCGGTCCCCTGTCCCCTCTGTGTTCCCTCTCTGAAGACACACTGCAAGGGATGAGCCTGGGTTCTCACACCGGGTCTCATGTGTCAATCAGAAGAGAGGGGCGTTGGGCCGCCTTGAGGACTTCTTCCTCACCTGGCTGGCACCTGGTACCTGGGCTGGACGAGCAGCAGAGACCAGAGCAGCCAAGGATCCTCAGGCTCCCTCCCTCTCTCCTTTCCCTGTGGTAGCCTCAGGCTAGCAGGCAGTCACTGTGCACAGTATCTAAAGTGACCTTCACACGGAGACCGAAAAGTGGTGTGATGTCTCTAACTTAGCCTGGGGGCACCACCACATCGCAGCTGTGCATTGTCCTCATGGGGCAACCACAGAGCCCACCCTGCTCCCAGAGTGCACAGAGATGCCTGAGCATCCAAGTATTTGTGGACATGTGTGTGTGTGTGCACATACGCGCACACATTATGGTACTGGGGGTTGAACCCAGGGGCATTCTACCTCCAGGCTACACCCCCAGCCCTATTTTTTGTTCTTTATTTGGAAACAGGGTCTCACTAAGTTGCGGAGGGCCTCACTAAGTAGCCGAGGCTGGCCGCCAAACCGGATCCTCCGGTTTCAGCCTCCCAAGTACTGGAATTACAAGCGTGCGCCACCATGCCCGGCTCCCAGCCCTTTTTATTTATTTTGTGTGTGTGCGTCTGTGTGTTGAAACAAGTTCTCATTAGGTTGCTGAGGATCTCACTAAGTTACTCAGGCTGGCCTTGAACCAGTGATCCTCCTGTCTTAGCCTCCCAAGAATTGGGAATACAGGCCTAAGCCACCACACCCGGCTTTTGTGGACATGTTTTAAAATCACCCCTGAGAAACCATAAATTCCTTCTCTCTTGTGGCACTTGACGGGTTTGTTTCTCCCTCTGGAAGGTCGCGGGGTCTTGGCCTGATTCCCGGGGCTCTGGAGTTTCATGGCCGCCGTTGTGAGTCTTGGGTTCTTCTCCATTCATCGCGCAGGCCTGCGCCTTTCATTCTGAAAGCTCGTGTTCTCTGCCCTGGGACATTGTCATGTATTATTCATTTGATCATTTCCTCCTGACTCTTTGGTTTTCTGCCCTTCTCCTCCCTCTCTCTGGAATCCTCAAATAATACTCCATTTTTCTTATCTTCCCAGGCTTTTATCTTTCATTCTATTTATATTTTTTCAATTTTATCTCCTGAGATTTTTCATTTCTGTGTTCATAGTTTTAATTTCCAAGTTCTTCTTTTTCTCTGAATGTTCTTTTTTTCTCCTTCTTTCTTTCTTTCTTTTTTTTTTCTTCTTTTTTTTGGTACTAAGGATTAAACCCAGGGGCATTCTACCTCCAAGCCTACACTCCAGCCCTATTTTTTTTAATTAATTAATTAATTAATTTTTTGGTGGTACTGGGGATTGAACCCAGAGGCATTCTACCTTCAAGCTACACCCCCAGCCTGATTTTATTTCTTATTTGGAAACAGGGTCTCGCTAGGTTGATGAGAGTCTCACTTCTTGCTGAGGCTAGCCGCAAACCGGAGATCCTCCTGTCTCAGCCTCCCAAGTACTGGGATTACAGGTGTTCGCCACTACACCCGGCTGTTATTTTTTGTTTTGAAACAGGGTCCCGGCCTGAATGCTCTTTTTGATAGCCTCCCTCTCTTGTATTCTGCATGTTTTCCAGAATTCCCTGAAGATGATGATTAAAGTTCATTTGAAATTTTTTTTTCTTTTTCTTTTTTGTGGAACTGGGGATTTAACCCAGGGGCATTCTACTTCTGAGCCAAACCCCCAGCCCTATTTTATTTTTTATTTTGAAAAAGGGTCTCATTAAGTTGCTGAGGGCTTCACTAAGTTGCTGAGGATGGTCTTGAACCTGCAATCCTCCTGTCTTAGCCTCCCAAGTACTAGGATCACAGGTGTTCACCATCATGCCCAGCTTGAAGCTTTTTGTTTGTGAAGCCTTTATGGTCAGTTCTAGCTTCTCTGAGTGCCTTTTTTTTCTGCTTAATCTTTTTATCTTTCATGTTAAAAATTTATTTCAAATATCTGGCATCTGTTGGCTGTCCATTGATATCTGTCGCATTGGGAGTTTACAGGAAGTTCTGCACCACTGAGGGGCTTGCAAACCTCAGGGCAGGTTTATTGGACATATACCAGGTCCCTGAGCACCCTCGTGTCACTTTCTTTCTTGCAAGAGGACACGTGTAAACTCTCACCTGGGCCTGAGCCTGGGTGTGCATGCTCCGGAGACGGATGGTGGGGCGGGGCTGGTGTCTGGGCCTTCCTGTATGCCCTGCCTGCAATTTATTTTTCTTTCTTTCTTTTTTTTGGGGGGTGGCACTGGGGATTGAGCCCAGGGGCATTCTACCTCTGAGCTACACCCCCAGCCCTATTTTGTTTTTCATTTTGAAACAGGGTCTCACTAAGATGCTGAGGACCTCGTCTACTTGCTGAGGCTGGCCTTGAACCTGCGATCCTCCTGTCTCAGCCTCCCAAGTACTAGGATTACAGACACGGGCCACCACGCCTGGCTTCCAGACTCATGCATTTTAGCAAATGTGTAGTGTTGGAAGCCACCAGGTTAGATGTGCAGCAATAGATGCCTGAGAACTCGCTGACCAGGCTGGGTGATCCTGGGAAGGGGGACACAGGGACAGTCTCCTGTTGTGTCATCTGCACCCCTGGTTGTTAGGAGCCCTGTTCTGAAGCAGGGCCCTGAGCTGCGTTCCTGTGGGACATTCGTGTTTGTGTGCGTGGACCACTCTCAGTCCCTCCCTTAAACCTTTTCACCAATGCTAATGCCCATCTCCCAGTCTCGCCCCTTCCAAGTTCTCTGGCCTCTGCCAGGACAGTGGATACTGACCTCAGCCTTCTCTCCCTCCTGGCAAGGAGGACAGCAAGGGACGCCACTTGAAGTTTGGCTCTTGGAGAGCTTCCTTCCCCGGGCTGCCACCTCTCCTGAAGCCAGTCCTGCACAGAGCCCTCGGGGAAGCTGAGCTCTCGGGCGTGAGTCCCCAGAGGCCTGGTCACAGGCACTGCCCATGAGACCGAGGTGTGGCAG
The DNA here is from genome assembly GCA_004027185.1 of Glis glis. Classification (NCBI taxonomy): domain Eukaryota; kingdom Metazoa; phylum Chordata; class Mammalia; order Rodentia; family Gliridae; genus Glis; species Glis glis. Next base: position 4,449 of record PVJS01060378.1, on the reverse strand, counting down.
AGGCGGGCACACTGACCTGAGCACACAGTTTCCCAGGCCTTGGGGGCTGCTCGGGCAGGTCCTGCCCTAGAGACGGTACTGTTGGGCTCAGTGTGTCTGTATCTTGGTGTTCTGGTGGCGACTCAGCCCAAGATATCAGCACCTTATCCTCGATAGCCAGCTGGGAGGCCAGCCTGCTGGACGTCAGACTGCCCTCTCTCTCTAGGAATCAGCCAAGAAGGGATAACTTTATAACAGCCCCAAGCCCAGGACTTGATTCAGAATTGACAGCTTCCCTAATTTTTGTTCCTGTTCCTGACTCAGGACCAACTGGGGAAAGCCAAATATGTCCCCAGGATGCTGGCTCCTATTAGCCCACCTTGGGCACTCGCCTGAGCTTCCCTTTGTCGTCTAGGAAGCATGCGCATGCCCCTGCCTGCCTTTGAGTCTCCACCAAGCGCAGCCGCAGTGGCTGACCCCTGTACAGCAAGCTCAGAATAAACAGCCTCTGGTGTTCTTGCCTGAGTATGTTTCTGGGGACGGCTAGCACCAGCCATGAGGGGAGAGGCATTTCCAGAAGAGAAATGAGGGAGGGGCTGCTGTTGGGAGAAGCTGGGCACGGGGGTTCGGGGATGCAGTATAAGCCTTGGGCTATGCATCAGTCTGTTTTCCATTACTATAAAAAATACCCAAGGCTGGGTAATATATAAAGAAAAGAGGTTTTATTTGACTCACAGTTCTAGAGGACAAGAGCATGGTTCCGGCTTCTGCTTAGCTCTGATGAGGGGCTTACAGTGCGCGGCACCAGCATGGCAGGAGTGCATGTAGAAGGCAGGACACTGTGAGGCCGGAAGCCAGGGAGCAGGCGGGACCTGTCTTGCTCTTTTTTTTTTTTTTTGGTACTGGGGATTGAACCCAGGCATAGTCTACCTCCAAGCTACACCCCCAGTCCTATCTTTTTTATTTTTTTTGAAACAGGGCCTCCCTAAACTACTGAGGCTGGCCTTGAACCTGCAATCCTCCTGCCTCAGCCTCCCAAGTACTGGGATTACAAATCTGTGCCACCATGCCTGGCTTTGCTCTTTTTATAATAACCTGTTCTGGAGGGAACTTACTCACTCTAAGACCAGGATTAATTCCTTCAAGGGCTACGCAGTCAGTGACCTGGTCACCTCCCACCAGGCCCCGCCTCTTAAAGGGTCCACCACCACCTCTCACACTGCCACACTGGTGATCAAGCTTCTAACACATGAACCTTTGGGGGAGCCAGTGAGACCATCTCCAAACCATTGCAGGCCAGAAGGAACCAGCCCGGCCGAGTGCAGAAGCCATCCCTTGCTCTCTTCAATGACCAAGTTCCCCCTGCCAGGATCTCCGGGCCTGGGTGCTATGCCCGTGGTCCTGGGATAGAGCCCCCCAGCACCCGCCAGGACCCCACCAATCTGCTCTTCTCCAGTCCTGCTGCCAAGCTCCCATGTCAAGAAGAGAACTGGTCCTTCTGTTTCCCCCTCTGCTCGCCTTCCCTTGTTGTCTTCCTCTACTCCTCACTGAAAGGACCCCAGATCTGAGGGCCTAGCTCGCTCCCTCTTATCTCCCTCCCTGACCAACTTTGAAGTTGACATGAACTCAGAGGTGACTGGATTCCCTTAGCCTGAGTCAGAACAGAGGATGTATCAGACAGAAGGGGTCAGGTTACGCTGCAGTAACAAACAGCTCTGGAATGCAGTGGTGTGAAATGACAGGGTCATTTCCCAGTCACACCACCTGTCTACCACACATTAGTGGGGGCTCTGCTCCAAGTCGTCCTCACTCAAGGACCGGGCTGGCAGAGCCACCTCCATCCAAGACATAGCCAGTCATACCAGTGAGGGAGGATAGCACTGGACTTTTTTTTTTTTTTTTTTTTTTTTTTTTGCGGTACCAGGGATTGAATGCAGGGGCGTTCTACCTCCGCGCTACGCCCCCGGCCCTATTTCTTTTTATACTTTATTTTGGAACCGGGTCTCACGAAGTTGCGGAGGGCCTCACTAAGGAGAGAGAGAGAGAGACAGGAAGAGAGAGAGAGAGAGAGCTGAGGCTGGCCGCGAACCTGGATCCTCCGGTCTCCGCCTCTCAAAGTACTGGGATTACAAGCGTGTGCCACCACGCCCGGCAGAACTGGACTTTTTTAAAAATTTAAATTATCTTTTAGCCTGGTGTGGTAGCGCACGCTTGTAATCCCAGTATTTGGGAGGCTGAGACTGGAGGATCCAGGTTCGTGGCCAGCCTCAGCTACTTAGTGAGGCCCTCCACAACTTAGCGAGAACCTGTTTCAAAATAAAGAATAAAAAATAGGGCTGGGGGTGGAGCTCGGAGGTAAAAGGCCCCTGGGTTCAATCCCCAGTACCACAAAAATAAATAAATAAATAAATAAAAAATAAAAAATAAATTATCGTTATTGATAAAAGCTAATTGACAATGTTAGAGAGAAAAATTCACTATTACAGCTGAAGAGCTGAAAGCTTGATACATGTAATAGCTGCTAGGCACAGAACTGGATTTTATTCGGAAGTTAATAGGAGAGGAGGTCTTGCAGTTAAGCTAATGGTTAAAGCTGTTTTAATTTAAACTGGAATTTCTAAGCTAAAGACTTGCATATGTCTTAGCTAATGTTACAATTGTATCATATTACTTAGGTTCAAGTTCTTTCTTCAGAGTCATCAGAGTAACATGGATTGAAGAGACTTCTAACACTTGCCATCTCTTGCTGTTACTGTTTCATGAAAGGAGGTATTTAATTTTGCTGGGCCCACGGGCATGGTGGCGCATGTCTGTAATCCCAATATTTGGGAGGCTGAGACAGGAGGATTGCAGGTTCGAAGTCAGCCTCAGCAACTTAGAGAGGCCTTCTGCAACTGAGACCCTGTTTCCAAATAATAAAAAGGGCTGGGGATGTAGCTCAGAAGTAGAATGCCCCTAAAATTTTTTTGTTTAATTTTTAGTTAAGTGTTATACATATTTCAACAAATAAAATATTTCAGTGCTTACATTAATTCTTTGGCGGGGAGGGGTACTGATGATTGAACCCAGGGACATTCTACCTCTGAGCTATACCTCCAGCCCTATTTTTTTTTTTTTTTTTTTTTTTTTGCAGTACTGGGGATTGAACCCAGGGGCATTTTGGAGGGAAGGAGCTAACTCCAATGGGCTCCTGAATAAGGGGGTCTCCCCTTGGGCTGGCGGCAGGTTTTGGTGTGCGTGAATCTCCCCAGAGAAACATTTTTGCTCCTCCTGGCTGACTAAGAACCTCCCCTGGCTCCTCTCCTCCGGTGGTCCGTGGGGCACCGAAGGCCCAGCCTGCTGCTCCCTGCAGCCCTGGCCGCGCTTGGCTTGAGCCTCCACCACTGCGGACCTTTAGCAACCGGGATGGTGAGACCGGTGAGACGAGGCAGTGGAGGGCCACCTGGACTGTCCGGATGTGATGGTTCATTTCATGTGCCAGCTTGACTGGGCCACTGGGTGACAGCTGATTAAACATTATTTGTGTGTGTGTGTGTGTGTGTGTGTGTGTGTGTGTGTGTGTGTGTTACTGAAGATTGAACCCAGGGGCATTCTACCTCCAAGCTACACCCCCAGCCCTATTTTATTTTTATTTTGAAACAGGGTCTCACTAGGTTGATGAGAGTCTCACCACTTGCTGAGGCTGTCCTCAAACCTGCAATCCTCCTGTCTCAGCCTCCGATGTACTGGGATTACAAGCGTGCTTCACCACGCCTAGCTTCTAAACATTACTTCTGGGTGCATCTGCGAGAGTGTTTTTGGAAGAAGGTAGTATTTGAATCAATGGGCTGGTAAAGCTGACCGTCCCCAGTGTGAGTACCTATCATCCAGTCCCTTGAGGCCTGCAGAGAACTGACTCTACGGGTTCTTTTTCTTATATATACTCTTTTTTTTTGTACTGGGGATTAAACCCAGAAGCATTCTACCTCTGAGCTACACCCTCACCCCCTCCCTTTTTTTTTGGTACTGAGGATTGAACCCAAAGGCATTCTACCTCCAAGCTACACCCCCAGCCCAATTTTTATTTCTTATTTGGAAACAGGGTCTCGCTAGGTTGCTGAGAGCCTTGTTAAATTGCTGAGGCTGGCTTTGAACCTGTGATCCTCTTGTCTCAGCCTCCCAAGTACTGGGAATACAAGCATGTGCCACCACACCCAGCTCACCCTCATCCCTTTTTATTTGATTTTGAAACAGGGTCTTGCTACATTGCTGAGGGCTTTGCTAAATTGCTGAGGCTGGTCTCGAACCTGGGGTTTTCCTGTCTCAGCTTCCCAAGTATTAACAGGTGGGATTACAGGTGTGCACCACCACACCAGGATTTTAGCCATTTATTTAAGATTGTTTGTCTCAATCTGTCTTGTTCCTCCTCTGATCCCCCACTACAAACTTTCTTTCAAATTGTGTCTCACTCTATTTTTTTTTTTTTTTTTT
>PVJS01060377.1:0-11261 GCA_004027185.1 Glis glis | reverse complement strand
ACCGAAAAAAAAAAAAAAAAACACACACACACACATAGATATCCTAAAGAAATAAATCAGGTAGTACCCCTTCATTTTAATTGCTAAGAGTGATTTCAGAAATAAGCTTCAGCAGAGTGTAGTGGTGCACACCTATAATCCCAGTACTTGGGAGGGGTCACAGGTTCGCAGCCAGCCTAAGCAACTTAGCGAGGCCCTCCGCGACTTAGTAAGACCCTCTTTCAAAACTAAAACAAATAAACAGGGCTGGGGGTATAGGTCAGAGGTAGAACGACCCTGGGTTCAATCCCCAATACCTCACACCAAAAAAAAAAGCTTAAAAAATAATGAAAGTCTCATCAGTCTCTCTTTTTTCTTTTTTGTAGAACTACCTCCAAGCTCCACCCCCAAGTGCAGAGGGCCTCACTAAATAGTTGAAGCTGGCTGTGAACCTGCGATCCTCCTGTCTCAGCCTCCCAAGTACTGGGATTACAAGCGTGCACCACCACACCCGGTTCAGTCTCTTCTTTTCTAAATTAGAAATTCCTTATTTCTATAATCACATATATAAAAATTATCTAGTGTTCTAACTGTCCTGCTCAAATATATAGCCACAAACTCTGTTATGAGTTTTCTACAATACCTAGGTTCAGATAAGCCCAGCTTTGTTCTTGCAGTTCCAACAACTCAGGTAGAACAAGGAAATTGCTTCTTGGGTGCTTCAGATATTAAAATGGAAAAGATAGAGTACTCTAAATACCTGAGTATTTCCTCCGCTGACATACAACACAGTTGGGCTGGTGGCTCCAGTGATGAGGCGGCCCATTTCAATGTGACCTATACAGTGGTTCACACCTAGCAATGGCTTATTCCACAGCTGGGCCACAGTACGGGCCACAACAGCTACAGAAACCAATGGGGCACCCATGCCAGGACCTAGGGGGATAGATGTGGGAGTTAGAATCCTAGAGATTAGGAAAAAAACAGGTGAGGGAAGCAGGAAATGTGAGAGTACACGGGGAGAGCGGTGGTGGCAGAGGCAAGGTATAAGCTGTTTCAACCTGGCCAGGCTTCAGAAATACCCCTCCAATGTTGACCACTCTCCCAGTCGTACCTTTAGTGTAGGCAACGCAATCGATATCCTGGGAGGTCAATCCAGCTTCTGTTAGTGCCTCCTGCAGGAGGTCTAGGATAACAGCTCGGTGGTGCCTGGCAGTATCACCTGGAAGAAATCCTAAGAAACAGACACGGGTCAAATATCATAGGTTTGTGTGTGTGTGTGTGTGTGTGTGTGTGTGTGTGTGTGGTACTAGGGATTGAACCCAGGGACATTCTACCTCTGAGCTATACCCCCAGTCCTTTTTTTTTTTTTTTTGGAGGTACTGGGGATTGAACCCAGGGGCATTCTACCTCTGAGCTACACCCCCAACCCTATTTTTTATTCTTTATTTTGAAACAGGGTCTCGCTAAGTTGCGGAGGACCTCACTAAGGAGCTGAGGCTGGCCACAAAACTGGATCCTCCTGTCTCAGCCTCCCAAGTACTGGGCTTAAAAGCGTGCGCCACCACGCCTGGCCCCTATTTTTTTATTCTTTATTTTGAAACAGGGTGTCACTAAGCTGCAGAGGGCCTCACTAAGTTGCTGAGGCTGGCTGCGAACCTGTGATCCTCCTGTCTCAGCCTCCCAAGTACTGGGATTATAAGCGTGCACCACCACGCCCAGCATCATAGGGTTTTTTCTGTAGCAAAACTAGGTAGAAAAAACAAAAGCAGGTTTTAGTAATATAGGACGAATCCTTTAATTCCCTCCCATTTTCAGACATTCTCTTTCTAGCCTCTATATAGGCCAGGTGCGGTGATGCATGCCTGTAATCCCAGTACTTTGGAGGCTGAGTTAGGAAGACAGCAGGTCTGAGGGCAGCCTCAAAAACTCAATAAGACCCTCAACAGCTTAATGAGATCCTGTTTCCAATAAATAATAAATAAATAAACATAAATAAATATAAACAAACAAACAAACAAACAAATAAATAAATAAATAAAAAATGGCTGGGGTTTAGCTTGGAGGTAGAATGCCCCTAGGTTCAATCCCCAGTACAAAAAAGAAAAACTCTTCTTAGTATCCAGTTGCCACTCTGCCTTTGGAATTCAAGTGATACCCACCCCATACTCTTTGGTGACCTCCCCTGTGACCCTACATACCCCGACATATGATTGCATTATTGTATTTGTATGTGTGTGTGTGTGAGAGATACTGAGTATTGAAATCAGGAGCATTCTACCTCTGAGATACACCCCCAGCCCTATTTTATTTTTTATTTTGACACAGGGTCTCTCTCAGTTGCTGAAGCGGGTCTTGAACCTGAGATCCTCCTGTCTCAGCCTCCCAAGTGCTGGGATTACAAGCATGTGCCACCATGCCCAGCCATTATTGTATTGGACACATAGCAACTATAGCACTATAATTACCTGTATTTCTTTTTTTTTTCTTTTTTTTGCAGTACCGGGGATTGAACGCGGGGGCGTTCTACCTCCGTGCTACGCCCCCGGCCTTATTTTTTATACTTTATTTTGAAACTGTGTCTCACGAAGTTGCGGAGGGCCTCACTAAGGAGAGAGAGAGAGAGAGAGAGAGAGAGAGAGAGGGAGAGAGAGAGAGAGAGAGAGAGAACGAGAGAGAGAGAACGAGCGAGCTGAGGCTGGCCGCGAACCCGGATCCTCCGGTCTCCGCCTCCCAAAGTACTGGGATTACAAGCGTGTGCGCCGCACGTCCGGCTAATTACCTGTATTTCCCCCAGTTTAACCACAAGTATCCCAGAACACTGGCCATTTCATTTATCTTTGTATTTCCAGTGCCCAAGTGCCTAGAAGAGTTAGTGGTAAGCATACATATAGATTTCTAAGGAGTAACCTGTCACAACATCAGTTGGTCACAGACTTTTCAGGTACATGCAAGTCAGTTGCTGTCTCCTATGTGTGCAAGTATTTTGGGGGAGAGGAGAAAAAACATGATACTTTATAAATAATATTAACTAAAGGTTATGATGTGTATAGCACTTTCATTTAGTTTTCAAGACGTGATGATAGTTATTATTTTTCCCATTTTAAGAGTGAAGAACATGCCTGGAGTGGTGGTGCACGGTGTAATCCCAGCTGAGACAGGGGGTTACAGGTTCGTGGCCAGCCTCAGCAACTTCAGGAGGCCCTAAGCAACTCAGTGAGACCCTGTTTCCAAATAAAAATAAAATGAGGCTGGGGATGTAGCTCAGAGGTAGAATTCCCCTAGGTTCAATCCCAAGTACCAAAAAGGAGGGAAAAAAAAGTAAAGAACCAATATCCAAAACATTGATTTTGAATATCTCAAGGCCAGCCAGTTCTGTGTGACATCTAACCTAGGAGTCTTTCCACTCTCATCTCTCTCCTTCTCATTCTAGAGTTTTTTTTATTCCATCTCTAGTATAGTACTTATGCTGTAGTCTAAAAATCTGCTTATGTGTCTGACTACAAGGCGGGTTCATAACATCTATTTTTGAATGCTCAGCACATAAAAGTCTCAACGTTCAATAAAATCTGAACGAACCCCAAATATCCAGGTCCAAATGCCTATGACTCGTCTAGACACTAGCCTTGAAACACTGCCTGTCACAAAACAGCCTCAATCAGACTCGCACTTAAAGCTGTCACAGCGGACATCGCGCACCAGGCCCCACCGAAGCGATTGGGAAGCTGGAAGGTGACGCGGGCACAGAGCGCGCCGCAGCCGACTCACCTGTGCCCGGAGGCGTGATGTAAGTCCGCCGCGGGTTCGCCAGCACCTTGCCGTCCCGCACCACTCCCACGCCAATCTTGTTGGCGCTGCCTTCAAAACCCAGCACCGCCGGCATGGTGGCGCCCGAGCGGGAACGCCGGCAGGCTCCCAGGAGCCGCGGAGCTGTGGCGGCCCGCGCCAGTCCACGCTGGGCCGAGGAATCCGGAGCGCTGAGGAAGAGAACCGGCCTGCCGCGGGGACCGAGCCGCCGGCATCACCAGCAGCACAGAGGACGCCTCCGCCCGCCGCGCCGCCAAGGCCCCCTCACGGAGCTGTCTTCTTATCTGCCGGGGACGCCGGACCCAGCTCTGCGCCTTACAGCCGTCTCTGTCCCGCCGTCCCGCTCCTGCGGCCCAGCCCAGCCTTCTCCACTGACTTCTTCTCTCTCGCACAGCGTTAGGATCTTCGGACAGGGTGGCACAGTGAGTCGTGAATCTGGCAAAGCGGTAAACAGCCCGAGAATGGAGCGTTGGGTCTTTCCACTCAGGGAGGAGCTAGAGAAGGGCGGGCGCTTCTGAGTCACGTGTGTCGAGTCAGGCCAATCACCTGCATCCCCGGCCACGTGACCACGCCCGTTTCCCACGTGGGCGCACAGCGTGCTCCATTCTTTGTGCTGGGGTGAGGAGGAGCCAGGTTGGGACCGAACCAGGTTAGTACAGGGCTGCTGTCCTCTTAGTAGGGGCTTCGCAGGCGACCAGACCGTCAAACCTGACTCAGGACTTTTAAATAAGGTCGTCAGTTGTCCGGGGGGGCAGATCTTACGAGGAGGATACGAGGCGCTCTGAAAGATCTAATGTGGGTGAGGGGCATGATGCATGGAGGCGGGGGAAGAATTCGGAGATAACGTAGTTTGAAAGGCGGGACTTGGTGTGGGGACACCAGCGGGAGGAGTCTCACCCCAGCCTTACCTGATTTCACGAGTTCTTTGCGTCTGTAGACAACGCAGTAAAAATTTTGCTTCGGTGGTCGACGTGGTACTGGTGCCGAAGGCCATTTGTTGCAGGGATGCCAAAGCGTGGGAAAAAGGGAGCAGTGGCTGAAGACGGGGACGAGCCCAAGACGGGTAAGAGAATGAAATAAGCCCTTCTCCATACAAACTAGGGTGAGGTGCTTCCGAGTTCCTCGGTGAACGGTAAATATGGACCAATCATGTTTTTGCAGGAGTTTGTTGAGAAATCAGGGCCACTACAGATTCTCTGTGGGTCCATAGTTAACTTTTTTTTATTTTTGGTAGGGGGGATTGACCCAGTGGTATTCTACCTAGCCCTTTTTCTAATTTTTTGAAACTGAGTCATGCTATGGTGTTGAGGGGCTCGCTAAGTTTCTGAGGCTGGTCCCTGAACCTGCAATCCTCCTGTCTCAGCCTCCCAAGTACTGGAATTATAGGCGTGCACCACCGTACCTGGCCCATAGTTAACTTCGATTGAAGTTGGAAACCGCTAACTTTAATCATCATGTTATTCATTTCATAGAGCCAGAGGCCAAGAAGAGTAAAGTGGGAGCAAAGAAAAACGAAAAAGAGGCAGCAGGAGAGGGGCCAATCCTGTATGAGGACCCTCCAGATCAGAAAACCTCACCCAGTGGCAAATCTGCCACACTCAAGATCTGCTCCTGGAATGTGGACGGGCTTCGAGCCTGGATTAAGAAGAAAGGTTTAGATGTGAGTGGAATTCAGGAAGGGGAAGAGACATGTAATCTTGAATGATCTTGCAGTTTCTTCAATCACCTTTTCTCCACCCCTAGGATGTTATTTTTTTTCTTGCATGTAGTTTTCGGAGGGGGGGGCTTCACCAAGTCTTGCCTCAGTGTCCATTCCTCCAACTCCATTGCCATTGTCTTGTTCCACATCTTTTCCTCTTTCCCAGAATATATATCCCAGAGGATATACTGGACTTCAGCATATCCTCCATTCTAATAACTGCTGCTTAAAAATCTTGGCTAGCTATCCACTCCCTATAGAAAAAAGTCTCCTTAGTTTAGCATGCAAGAATTCTTATCTTTCTCCATTAGTCGTTAGTCACATAATGTATAATTGTTCAAATATTATGTTGTTTGTTGAACTTATGCACAGGGGGACTGTCTTATCTGTGTATAGCTAGTGTATAGTACATAGATTGTTCAGTAAATGTCTGCTGAATTGACAATTCCTTTTCTTTCATTTTACTTACAGTGGGTAAAGGAAGAAGCCCCCGATATCTTGTGCCTCCAAGAAACCAAATGTTCAGAGAACAAACTACCACCTGAACTTCAAGAGCTATCTGGACTATCCCATCAGTACTGGTCAGCTCCTTCAGACAAGGAAGGATACAGTGGTGTGGGTCTACTTTCCCGCCAGTGCCCCCTCAAAGTTTCTTACGGCATTGGTGAGACCCTATTGAGTCCTTAATGCCTAAGCTCTTCCAACCAATAGTTAATACTCCATTCCTGCACCAGTGTTTTATTCCTTTGTTCTCTACTTTCCCTTTTTTTTCCCTCTACTTTGTCTACTTCTCTACTTTCCCTTACAGTTTTTTGTGCTTATTCTGTATTCTTTGTTTCTGTAGGTGAAGAGGAACATGATCAGGAAGGCCGGGTGATCGTGGCTGAATATGATACATTCGTGCTGGTAACTGCCTATGTACCTAATGCAGGCCGGGGTCTGGTAAGACTGGAGTACCGGCAGCGCTGGGATGAAGCTTTTCGCAAGTTCCTGAAGGACTTGGCTTCCCGCAAGCCTCTTGTGCTGTGTGGGGACCTCAATGTGGCTCATGAAGAAATTGACCTTCGTAACCCCAAGGGAAACAAAAAGAATGCTGGTTTCACTCCACAAGAGCGCCAAGGCTTTGGTGAATTGCTGCAGGCTGTGCCACTGGCTGACAGCTTTCGGCACCTCTACCCCAACACTGCCTATGCCTACACCTTTTGGACTTACATGATGAATGCTCGTTCCAAGAATGTTGGTTGGCGCCTTGATTACTTCTTGTTGTCCCACTCTCTTTTACCTGCATTATGTGACAGCAAGATCCGTTCCAAGGCCCTGGGCAGTGATCACTGCCCCATTACCCTATACCTAGCACTGTGACATCTCCCTGGAATCGCTTTATGCCTCAGAAGTAGTCCTTCCTCCCCACAAGTATTTTTTCTTTAATAGCTTTGTAGAGAAATTCACACTTTCTCTTCTGTAAGAATATGGATCCTTCAACCACGCTACTATGACAGACTAAGGTGGTTTAAGTCCAAGGCTTGTGTTCTGTGGATTCCCCCCCTTTTTTAAAGAAAACATTAAACAGAAGCTACTGATGACTTCCTTTTAACTATCTATAAAAATAAAAGGCCATAGTTTCATCATTGCTGTCTGTGTTTTAACTATTTTTTTTAATTTTTTTTTTTTTTGCGGTACTGGGGATGGAATCCAGGGGCATTCTACCTCCAAACTACACTCCCAGCCCTATTTTTTATTCTTTATTTTGAAACAGGGTCTCACTAAGTTGCAGAGGGCCTCACTAAGTAGCTGAGGCTGGCCTTTAACCCAGATCCTCCTGTCTCAGCCTCCCAAGTACTGGGATTACAAGCGTTCGCCACCACGCCCGGCTGTTTTCACTCTTTGTGGAACTACAAAATCCCTTCATCTTTTCATACATACAAAAGGAAAAGTTTAGAGTTGTGACCTTATTTATTTACAAGCACAGGATGAGTCCCTAACCTCCCCCAAGACAGAGCAACCCTACCCAGGCCCAGTTAAATACTGCAACTGGGGGGGGCAAGGAAGGTTGGAAGGAGGAATTCAGGGAAATACGGGACTGGGGAAACATACCCCACATTAAATAGTTATATATACATCAGTTCCTGTGGTTCTGTACAGAGCAGCGGCTGACCCCACCCCCACAGGACACAGAATGTGGGGAGAGGAGGCTGAGGGTATTGAGGCCAGAGCCAGCCCCTGGTGAAGTGCAATAGCAGCAGCAAGGTCCTAATGGTGCATAAGAGGGAGGGGGAACCCCCAGGGCTACCCACCCCCACCCTGCCCTGGAATGTGTAAGGGACAGGAATAGCTCTCAGGGAGCACATAGGAAGGACCAGGCTAGAACCGTCTTCAGTATCCAGGATTAGGGGCAATATCTTGCCTACTCCACCCTAAACACAGCAACCCTTGGAGGAAGCGGATGGCCAGCAGTGGTCTGACCCACCCCTCCACACCTAAGCGTGAGCCTAGTTCCTTCCTACCTCTCCCCAGGGAAAAGGAAGGCAGCTGCTTGGCTTCCTTACAGAAGCCCAGGGAGCCTTTTACCCCAGCTCCCTTTGTAGTGTCACTGTCCCCACCAGGGAGGGGCCAGGCACAGTCTGTGGATCATCCAGGGGCTCAGGAGAAATTCTGAACAGGGTGGCTGACCTTCATACAGGCCCAATAGAGGGCCCGGCCCAAACACAGCACAGCCAACAGGATGACAAATGCCCAGGCTGCATAGATACCTCCATATCGCCGTGCATGCTTCCATGTGCCAAACTGATGAAGAGGAAACAGAAAAAGATAAGGTTACTGTTGCTATCCCGCTACTTCCTAGAAGCCCTAGGGACAGTAACAACTCAAGCTTCAGTCTGTTCCCACTTGTAACCACCTTCAGGGACCTTTCAAAAGGCCAGGTGTTCAGCTTCCTTTCCCCAGGCAGGAAAACACTCACAGCCATCTTTCAGTACTTCTTACACCTGACAACTAAGCCAGGCTTCCTAACAGCACCTCACTTAGAGCTACTTCTCCACTGTCCTAACCTCAACAGAGGACAGCTACTTTTTTACTCTTAGTAATAAAGACTATCCGTCACCTTCAACTTTAATTCATCTATGCCTTAAAAAATCTGCAGTTAGCCAGGCGTGGTGGCACACGCTTGTAATCCCAGTACTTGGGAGGCCGAGACAAGAGGATTGCAGGTTCATGGCCAGCCTCAGCTACTTAGTGAGGCCCTCTGCAACTTAGACCCTGTTTCAAAATAAAGAATAAAAAAAATAGGGTTGGAGATGTAGCTCGGAGGTAGAATGCCCCTGGGTTCAATCCCCAGTACTGCAAAAAAAACAAAACAACACACACACATACACACACACACACACACACACACACACACACACAAACTCGGCAGTTGCTGGATGTGTGGCGCACACCTGTAATCCCAATATTTGGGAGGCTGAGACAGGAGGATCACAGGTTCAAGGACAGCCTCAGCAACTTAGACTCATCAACCTACTGAGACCCTGTTCCAAAATAAAAATAAAATAGGGCTAGGGGTGTAGCTAGAGATAGAATACCCCTGGGTTCCATCCCCAGTAACTAACACACACACACATACACACAGCCAGGCATGGTGGCACATGCCTGTAATCCCAGTACTTGGGAGGCTAAGACAGGAAGATCGCAGGTTTGAGGATAGCCTCAGCAAGTAGTGAGATTTATCAACCTAGCAAGACCCTGTTTCAGAAAAAAAAAAAAAAATAGAACTGGGAGTGTAGCTCGGAAGTAGACTACCTCTGGGTTCAATCCCCAGTAGCAAAAAAAAAAAGAAAAGAAAAGAAAAAACAACTGTAGTTTCTTTAATTTTTTTTCTAGGATACCAATTTCCCAAATCTTATCCTATGGGGAAGCTGATGGACGAAGGGTTGTGTCAAGGTTACTCACAGCAAGGCCAGTGGCAGTGACTGCCAAGAGTAAGCCAAGCAAGAAGCAACAGATACATCTCTTCCGGGGATATCTGCGCCCAATAGATGACCTGCGGGGAGGCAAGCAGAATGATACAACAGCCTGCTGTTTTTACTCCACACATCATCTGATTACTAGCTCGATCCCCACTTACACTTTCCTGCAGTGAGGGCAACGTGCCAAGGTTCGGTCAGTGAACTCTGTCCACTAGGGAGAAAGAAAAGGAAATTAACTATAGAAAGAAGGTCCTCCTCAATGAGAACCCTGGGGCAGGGGGATGATGGGAAATGTGTTACTACCGGACAGATCTTTTCAGGATTCATTACCATTATTCCAAATTCTTCCCCCGAGGGTTTCCCAATACCAGAGATGGGCTTCTCTTACCAGAAATGTATTCTTGCAGTGTCCACAGATGACCCTGACACCTATTGGCTGTGGATCTGGACTTGAAGGTCCTGGATGCACAGGCCCAAGGTTAATGATTCTTTTGCTATATAGGAGGAAAAAAAAAAAAGACTATGTGTGAAAGGTTTTTAATCCTAAGAATCCCCACATTGTCCTTCCTTCACATTCCCTACTACCTGTCTCTCTATCAAGTTCCTCCACTTCTCTATGTAAGATACTAAGTATGTAAGATACTAAGTCCCCCAACTCTCCCCAGAGAATCCTTGAGGAAGAGCACGCACGTCATACACTCCAATTCCCCTTTAACCCCAGGATAATTCGCCCAGCCCCTAAGGCTCTCCATTCTCCTAAAGAACACCATTTCATCCCAATCTTTTTATTGAGAAATAAGGATGACAGCTATACCATTCTTAGAGCATAATGCTCCAAAGCTATTTATCCTTTTAAAGAAACATGAAGCTCTCTCACCTTCTAATTCTCTATAAACATTTATCCTTTTTTGGCTTTCCAATTTGCCCTACTTATTCCCTTCCCCACCTTAGGCCTCTTACCAGTAGGGTCGAGGGCAGGCAATCCGCTGGGAAGTCACTTTGCAGATAAGGAGACAGTTACAGGGGCATCGAACATATTTTTTCCCTGGGGGTGCATTCTTGATTGGCTAGAGAATAATGGGGACATCAGCAAGCAAACCTCTAATCCCAATCCCTTCCATTTCCCTCCAAAAACACTTTCTGAGAAGAGATCAGAGAGAGAAGGTCCTAGCCAGGAAAGAGAAATGAAAGAGACATATCATGACATCTGCGAATGAGAACCACACTTAAGAATTCAGGATAGGTGTGAAGCTGAGGAATGGAGAACATCGGCTACGGTGAGTGGCTTCTGGGCAAACTGTTACACGAGACTCCTGGAACTGAAACTCGGTTTCATCCAGAGCCCTCGGCCAATGCCTAAAAGTCAGGGTCTAGACTCAAGAGATCAGAAAGAGGATCCGGGAAACAGGCCCATTTTGTAGCTTGTGTAACTCACGGTGGCTTCGTTGCAGACACCACATTTGACTACATGCTGATGCATCTTGCCTTCCACGTTGATGAAAGACTGGCAGACTCGGCAGGTGATCATGGGGGCATTCCCACTGTCCGGGCTGGTCAGGGGTGAGTAGGGGGGTGGGTCCTCCCCAGGCAACACGGCTGGATGCCCCTCAGGAAACGGGGGGAATGCTGAAGAGGAACCGGATAAAAACAAGGGCTGGGATCTCTTGCACACGCCCCCCACCGGGGGTGGGGAACTTTTTCTGATCTTCAACCCTTCTGACCAAGCTCGGAGGGCTGCTCAAGATCCGCGCTCCCATCACCTTCCTCAGAACCCTGTTCGGTTCCCGGGAGTCACAGGTGCACCAGTCCCGCAC
>PVJS01060376.1:0-11261 GCA_004027185.1 Glis glis | reverse complement strand
TCCTTCCTTCCTTCCTTCCTTCCTTCCTTCCTTCTTCTCTTCCCCTTCCCCTTCCCCCTTCCCCCTTCCCTCCCCCCTCCCCTCCCTTCCTTCCTTCTTTCCTTCCTTCTTGTTCCCCGTTCCTAGCCCTGACTTTTCTTCTTTTTTTTTTGTTTTTTTTTGCAGTACCGGGGATTGAACCCAGGGGCGTTCTACCTCCGCGCTACACCCCGGCCCTATTTTTTTATACTTTATTTTGAAACCGGGTCTCACGAAGTTACGGAGGGCCTCACTAAGTAGAGAGAGAGAGAGAGAGAGAGAGAGAGAGAGAGAGAGACAGGGAGAGAGAGAGAGAGAGAGAGCGCACTGAAGCTGGCCCTGAACCCAGATCCTCTGGTCTCCGCCTCCCAAAGTACTGGGATTACAAGCATGCGCCACCGCGCCCGGCCCTGACTTTTCTTCTTAGCTCCAGATTCTCTTGTATCCTGCCTCCAGAACCTGTTTAGCTGGAATGTCCCACAGGCATTTCAAACTCAACAGGCCCCAACTAAATTCATTTCCCTGCAAATCTTACTCCCTGCTGTGTCCTCATTTCAGAAAACTGTCTCCAAACCAGAGGCATGGAATCGTTCCAGAATACTTTGCCCCTCACTGAATCACCCTGTGCATCCTAGACATCCTACCTCAATACAACATACCATTAAAATATACAAAAGAAAAAGAAACAAACACCCAAGTCACACTCTGAGAGTTTATGATGGCAAGGATCCTCAGGCTTTACCGAATCGGATTTTATTCCCCAGAATAATGTATTTACACTGGAAGATTATGCATTGCATTGGGGCCAGCAATTCTTTTTTTTCTTTTTTACCTTAGCAGCATGACCATTTGGCAATAGTTGTATTAAAGACATGCACATACAATTTTTAAAACAGAATTTAATATATTGTAGCAATATGAATTCAAGATTTGTTTCTGAATAAAGAAAGTGAGCATTCAGCCTTTTATTATCAAAGGAAGCTTCCTCAACTCAAAGTGTATCTTCCAAAACTTACAACAACCTTCATACTTAAAGGAAAAACATGTGAGTCAGGGAGGTATTCACTCATTCTTTTCAATATTCAACATGTTCAATATATTCAACATATCTAGCTAATGAAATGAGATAAAGGAGGGAAAAGAGTATAAGTATTAGGAAAACAGAGAAAAATTGACCCTTGCAAATGATGTGATGGTCTACTAGCAAAGCCAAGAGAATCAACTGAAGAACTGTTAGAACTCACCAGGAATTAGAGTGGCTGACTACAAGAGCGACATAGTAAAGTTACTAGAGTTCTCCGCTACATAAGCAGCAACCATCTTAGGATATGTAATTTGGGAGAATTTACAACTTCACTAAAATTATGTTTAAAAATTCTAGAGATAAGAAACATAAAATGCGCTAGATTTGCATGAATAAAATCTAAAATGACTTGACTAGAAGACATAAAAGCGAGTGAATACAGAGCACATGGGCTTCCTGGATGAAAACGTGAGATAGCAGTCCTCGAGTTACTTGCAGATTCCATGAACTTGCAAATGCAGCATCAGAGTGTTGAGGGTTAGAGAACTGACTCCCAAGTGCAGAAGTAAGAATGGTGGAGAATAGGTGCAGGTATTTTGAAAAACAGCAATAATGAAAGGTTCTTTCCCTAACAGATACAAAATCATATAAAATAAAGCTAAAATAATTGAAACAGGGTGGAAGGATGCGGGAATAAATCAATACATCAAGAGAAACCACAGACAGAATATAATCAATCAGCACTTTAGCGTTTGACTAAAGTCTCATTTGTATTCAATTAATGTGTGACACTTGTCTTTCCATTTGGAAAATAAACATGATACTTCTAAGTACACAAAATAAACTCCAGATAAAGTTAAACACACTCTTTCATGTACACACACGTGCACACACAACATGCACACACAACTCACCCAAATGACCAAATGATGAAAGTACCAGAATAAAATAGAAAGATGATTTTATAATATTAAAATAAAAAAATGACTTTCTTACGCCGGGTGTAGATTACAGAAACCATCCAGAAAAGGCTAAACCAATCTGACATGACATAAATTAACAACCATTTTACTGTGAAAGACCTCATAAACAAAAGGCATAAAATAGACCAGAGGAAAATATTTACAGCACATGTACTGAACAAGGGGTTGATATTCCAAATAGATTTAGAGGTTCTATAGTCATATCAGAAGACGCAAGCAACTGAATGGAAAAGCAGCCAACATGATGACCCGTTAATCCACAGAAGGAATAAAAGCAGTCAATAAAAATATGAAAGGACAGCCAGGCATGGTGGTGCACGCCTGGAGTCCCAGTACTTGGGAGGCCGAGACAGGAGGATCACAGGACAGCCTCAGCAAGTAGTGAGACTCTCATGAACCTAGCAAGACCCTGTTTCAAAATAAAAAATAAAATAAACTATGGCTGGGTTGTACCTCAGTGATAGAATGCCCCTGGGTTCAGTCTCCAGTACCAAAAAACAAAAACAAAACTATGAAAGGATAATCTGTTTCACTAATCATCAAGTAAACAGTAAAACAACGAATACATTCTATTTTTTCCTCAGCACGTAGGCAAAATAAAAAGATCAGCAATATCACATTATTGACAAGGATGTAGGAGAAAGGGCACTGTCACTATAGTGAGTGTAAACTCAAACAGCCCCTTGGAAGTAATTGGGAACCATCTACAAAATTCCAAAAGACTGTCTCTCTGATCCAGAAATTCCACTTTCAGGCATCTTTGGGAACACAGTAGTGCTCTACCACCCCTGCCCGTGGATTTCCCTTTCAGCCTCACTTGCATATTTTCTAGTGGAAACAACCTAAGTGACCGTTCAGAGGGGAATGATTAAATACACGCTGGTTCATCCAAACTTTCTGTATATAGCCATTTATGAGAATATGATAGATCCATATGGATTAATCTAGAAAATGTCAATAAGAGATTGTCTCTGTCTCTCTGTCTCTCTCAGTATCTTCAAGGAAACACATTGAAAAAGTCTGGCAGTGTGTAGACCAACATGGCATTGGTCCTCTCTGGGTTTTGGGGGGAAGATTTGGGAGATGATAAGAGAAAACATTTGCTTTTTACTTTATGTATTTCTGTGCTTTATATATCTATGTATATATTTATATCTCTATATGAATATATGATATTTTTACAAAAGTACACATATATTTACAAAAAGTGTTACTTTTGCATTAAAAATTATTTTAGGAGATAAAAATGAAATATTTCTTCCTGTGAACATTTTCATAAAACCAGAAAACTATAAACCTAAAATTGAAATGAAATGAAATCCCACCAACCAGAGACACACCATTGAAACTTTTCTGTATTTTCTGACAGGCTTTTGAAAATGCACGTGGGCATTAAGAACTCCACTGGGCAGGACAGGGTAACCCATGCCGGTAATCCCAGTACTTAGGAGGCCGAGACAGGAGGATCACAGGTTGGAGGCCAGCCTCAGCAATTGAGTGAAACCCTGTCTCAAAAAAAAAAAAAATAGAAAAGAGGCTGGGGGTGTATCTGGGAGGTAGATCGCCCCTGGGTCCAATCCCCAGTACCAATAAGTAAGTAAATGAATGGGGGAGGAGGAGTGAGACACTGCCAGAGAACTAGGGCGAGGCCAGTAAGGCCCTAGCCTTGGTGCAAACAAACATCTCAGGAACCAAGATAGGGAATACTTCGTTAGGATATTAAAAATAAAAAGTAATGCAAACAGATGTCCACAACGGACAAAACATCAACACTCTACGCCAGCATCTCAGGCCCCTCCTCTCCACCGGTCCTCCTTCTCACCCCTCTGCCATCTTGACTGCTCTCCTCCATCACCCATTCCCTGCTCCTGCGGCAGGGACCCGTGCCTCCCCCCACAACTCGTGGTCTCTTACCTTCCTCAGAAGTTCCACAGGCTGACGGACTGCTTCCTCCTTGGGCTTCAGGCTCAGGGGCCAGCTCTGCGGTGCTGCAGTTAGGGACAGCAGGCCCTGGGTCCACTGCCAGGCCTAGCAGCAGCAGGAGGGTGTCACGCTGCCTGAGCCTGGGCCCAGCCCCCTGGGAGCCTCATCTGCCTTCAGGGTCCAAGGCACCCTGGCCCGACCTGTGGCCTGGGCTCCCTGCAGGGGGACCTCTGGTCCTCTTGCTGGCAGTGGTTGGCCCAGTACATAGGAGACCATGTGGCCCGTGGCTCCATTCTCCACCCTGGACTGGCTCTGGTCCCTGTCCTCAGCTGACCAGCTCCAGGGCCCATGGCTGGTAACCCTGGGGGTCCGTCCTAGAGAGACATCTGCTCACTGTCCTGCTGTGGTCAGGATCAGGGCTCAACTGCTCTCCAGGGCTGCAGCCTGCCTGGCCCCACCCCTGGTCCTGGGTGTGGCACACCTGACCCACCCTGCCCTTGCCCTCTTTCCCCAGTTCCCCAAGGGCACCAGAGTTCTGCGGTGTCTCAAGGAGCCTGAAGGGACCGTGGAGAGTGGCTGAGCAGGAGGATTGCAGGTTCCTGGCCATCCTGAGCAACTTAGTGGAATCCTCAGCAACTTAGTGAGACTCTGTTTCAAACTAAAAAATAAAATAGGGCTGGGGGTGTAGCTCAGAGGTAGAATGCCCCTGGGTTCAATCTCCAGTACCAGATTAATAATAAGAATAATGATGATGATGATGATGATGATGATGATGATTTGGGGTCCCAGGCTCAGTTGCATAGGCATCACCTGGCTCTCTCTGCATGGTGAAGAATGCTGGTCTCTGGCCACCGCTGCTGCTGTGAATGGAGCTGGTATTGGTCTGGCCCCGGGCGCCTGTGCATTTCACCAGCACCCACACAGCGGTGGCGGTTTGCATCTTAGCTTGCACTTAGGGCAGAACCTCAGACCCTTCACAGTTCTCAATAGTGATGATCATGAAGAGGAGGAGGAAGGTGAAATCGTGACTTAACAGGTTGACTGCTCATCTCATGGGGTCAGCTGGCAAGGCTCACCAGGCTGGGCTTTCCACTCCTGCCACTTCTGCGGGCCCAGCCTGGTGCTGAGCTCTGGGTTATGCTAATAAACCTCACACCCCCCCGACCTTGTAGATGAAGGAGACATCAGACAGTAATGGAGGGTAGGCACTGTAACAGATGTCATGCAGGGTTCAAAGGGCACCCCTGGGAGGCCCCGGTCCATTCCAGGTCCAGCTTCTCTCCAGTTGGGGTGCTGGCCCACTCCTGCCTCTGACCTTGGGCTCCTCACATCCTGGGGGCTGGAGAAGGGGTCTACTCTGACTGGGCTGCAGCTGCTCCCTCCCCAGCACCCCGTGTGGCCAAGACCCTCCCAGGGCCCAAGCCCCAGAAGCTGTGGTTCCCCCAGGGACAGCCCCAGGCTCTGGGGGAGAACAAGGGGCTGTCCCTAAAGTGCATCCCCAGCTGCTCTCCCGGATGTCCCCTGCACCTGCCATGGCCTCTGGGCAGATGTCTCACTGTCTCACCGCAGACCACATCCTCCCAGGGTGGTCAAAGTGGGAAATCTGGGTTTGGCTGCATCCTGGTGATCCTCAGGGGCCCCGGTGGGGCCTCCTGTAGGAGGTGGTAGAGCACAGCTGGTACAGCTGGTGCAGCTGCAGCTCTGGCCGCCAGGGCTCTCCCCTGCTCCAGACTCTCATGTGCTGAAGGCTGGGTCCAGGCCCTGCAGAGGAGTCTGGGGTTGACACTTCTCTCACACCCTGGAGCCTGGTCCTCCTCTCCCTGGGCAAAGGGGCGTGCCTTGTCCAGTTGCTTCTGTCCTGCCTTCCTGCTAGAGCAATCCCCACCCCAGCCAGTCCCTGCCTGCTGTCCACTCACAGGCCCCAAAGACGCTGCCCCTGGCCATGGCTCACTCAACCCTCCCAGGCCCAGCTGTCCTCAGCTTCCTACTCCCCGCTGTCACCAGACTCCAGCCAGTGGTCTTTCCCATCTCATCTTTCTCTTCCCACCACTGGGGGGGGGGGCGGTCAGAGGCAGAGGGAGATAGCCAAGTATTGATCTGGGACATGGTGACGTTCCAAGTCTCTCAGCATAGGCTCCGCCGATCCTCAGTCCCCTCTGAGGGGTCTCCAAGAACCCCCAAACCCTGGCTTACCAATGATGCTTGGGGGTAGCAGCCCCCACCTCAGCTCTCCCCTTGGGAAATCGGGACAGAGTCCTGTTCCTTCTCTAGATGTCACAGACTTACTGACCTGGCAAGGATCTTCTAGTTCCTTCTACTGAGGAGTAGATACACAGTAGCTTAGTAGAAAGGCTATGTCCTGGGACTTGACCAGTACTAGCAAGAGACCTGGGAGGACCAACCCTTTTGAATGTGGGGTGGAGCCAGCCTGGAATTGGAGAGTGGGCTTTGGGGTGAGTGTAGTTTTTTTTTTTTTTTTTGGTAGTGGGGATTGAGCCTAGGGGTGTTCTACCTCTGAGCCACACCCTCAGCCCTATTTTATTTTTTATTTTCAAACTGGGTCTTGCTAAGTTGCTGAGGCTGGCCTCCAACCTGCAATTTTCCCGTCCCAGCCTCTCAAGTACTGGGATTACAGGCATGCACCACCATGCCCTTTTGCAAGTTTAGTTCTTTAACTGTAAACTCCCTACCCAGCTGCCTGGAAGTGTCCAGAAGGGGTCAGCAGAGACCAGGGGTAGGGAGTCTTGAGCCAGAAAGTGCTGTAGCTCTTCAGCAGGGGGAGGCTGGAGATCCAGGGATGCTGCAGGGGTGAGAGGGTGGGGGGTATGCAGGGACCACACTCTGGTTCTACATTCCTGCTGTGTTAGCTTTCTGTCACTATAACAAACACCCAAGGTCAACAGCTTATAGAAAGAAAAGGTTTAGTTTGGCTCACAGTTTTGGCAGCTTCGTTCCAAAGCCTGAGCCCGTGGTAAGAGCACATCATGCTGGGGAGCATGTGGCAGAGCAAAACAGCGTGCTTAGTGGCCAAAAGAAAGAGGGAGGGGCTGGGGTCCCACCATCCCCGTCAAGGGCACAGTGACCTGAAGAACTCCCACTGGCCCTTGCTCTTGAAAGTTCTACCATGTCAACACTGTCTCCCCGAGGATCAGCCTTCCAGCCCATGAATCCTGGGGAGACACATGGGAACCATAGCCAAGTCACAGCAGGGAGAGTGCTTGGGAGGACAGGCCGAGCTGGGAATCAGAAATAATTGGGCCACACAGTGCCTTTTACTGTGGCCAGCTCAACCTCAGCTGACCCTGGGGTGCGCTGCTCCCCCTGTGGCCCTGCTCAGCTCTCCTAGCTGGGCTGAGGGGCGAGGTCTTGGCACCCTCATATTGACTAGGGGCTGGAGGCCGGCAGTAAGGACAGAAGCATGGCCTAGGTTGAGGGCTCTCTCTTCCCCAGGGTGCTGATGGAGGAGGGCAAGGCTGTCTGCAGGCAGCTCCCCCTGCAGGTGGGGCAATGGGTCTTCATTCTAGCAGGGAGTCTGCTGGTCCATCCCATTACCCACCACATGAATCTACCTGAAGCCAGGTGGTATCCCATTCTTTGCTTTCCATAAATTAAGAGTATGAACTAAGCCAGGAGCAGTGGCACACGCTTGGAATCCCAGTACTTGGGAGGCTGTGACAGGAGGATCGTAGATTGGAGGCCATTCTCAACAATTTAGTGAGACCTTCAACAACTTATTGATACCCTGTTTCGAAATTTAAAAAAAAAGGGTTGGGGTGTAACTCAGAAGTAAAATGCCTCTGGGTTCAATTCCCTGTACCCCCCCCAAAAGTATGAAATAGATCTCTCGAGATCATTACAAATAATTTTGTTAATCACTAATGAGTTTTGGTATGCAACTAGAAAAGAGTTCAGGGCAGTAAGTGACACTGTGTTACGCAATTATTTATGAGGCCAAAATTTCTCTGTCCCAGTAAACCAGGGCAGAATCAATGCAGGATTTGGCTTCATTTTACCAGTAAGTTGTACTAATTGATGGATCTATGAATCAACACCATTGAGTGATTACTTATGAAAGGTTTAGTTTATGTTGTCCTAATCCAATCTTACTAGTACTAATTATAATGATAATATGGAAGAAAGTACTGTAACACAGTCACGGGAAATAAAATGTTTTATTAGCGCATTGCAATTATACATCATAGGTGAGGGAACTTACGTGGGTAGACTGAGTTATTAATTGGAAATGTATTGCATAATTTACTTGTTCACTGTCC
Source organism: Glis glis (assembly GCA_004027185.1). Classification (NCBI taxonomy): domain Eukaryota; kingdom Metazoa; phylum Chordata; class Mammalia; order Rodentia; family Gliridae; genus Glis; species Glis glis. The sequence goes on along the minus strand of PVJS01060376.1, from coordinate 3,039 downwards.
TTCCCAGTAGACTGTAAGCTGCCCAAGGGCAGAAGCTAATACATACTAGTGAATGAAATTAAGTGAAAGAACTTGTGCAGACACATAATAGGCCAGTTAATCTCCTTCCCTTTCTTTTCTTTCTGTCTCTCTTTCTGTACTGGGGATTGAACTCAGAGATATTCTACTTCAGAGCTACACCCCCAGTCCTATTTTATTTTGAAACAAGGTCTCACTAAGTTTCTGAGGGCCCCGCTAAGTTGCTGAGGGCCCCGCTAAGTTGCTGAGGCTGGCTAAGTTATTTGTTGGCCTCCTCCTGTCTCAGCCTCCCAAGTGTTGGATGGGATTACAGGAGCGCACCACAGCATTTAGCAACTTTAACTGACAGAGTTGAGAGCATCAGTCTCTCCTGGCAACTGCAAGACCACAAATAATCTTAAAAATCTGTGGTTTGGAAGATGATCTCTCTGTTGCTTCAACCATAATTGGAGCTGTTAGGTGTATGTCATAGGCTGCAACAACACTGGATGTATTTCTGATCAAAATATAAATTTTACTATACCTATATTGGATGATTCTTGTGGAACAATTTTTCTAAAATGATTCAACTCTCTAAACAAATAATTCCATGAAAGTCTAGCTTTAATTTTACATGTTTTGTCTTTATTGGAGTAAAATGTACAGAAAAAAATCATGAATTTTAAGGAGTACACTGTGTTGTTTGAGGAACAAGGACATTGTGGTTACCACTGAGAAGTTAGCGCATCAACCAACACGCGCTCACAGTCTGCATGTGTGCTGAGAACACTTAAAATCAACTCTCCCAGCAAGTGTCCGGGAGAGAGTACAGTATCACTAACTGTAGGCACCTAGTTGCAGATTAGATCTCCAGCACTTGCTCATTCTGCTTCACTGGAACTTTGCAACAAAGACCCACAGCTCCCCATCTACCTAAACTCCAAGCCCTGGCCACCACCATCCCACCCTCTGCTTCTGCGAGTTTCGCCGGTTTAGAGTCCACATCTGAGTGAGATCACTTCTTCCTGTGTCTGCTTATTACACTTATTACACAGAATTTCCTTCAGATTTAAGGCTTAATAACATCTGCCATAATATGGTTGCACGTCTTCATATGTGGACATAATATTTAAAAACCAGTCAATAGAATCAAAGAGCATTTTCTTTATAGATGTTATTTTAAATATAGTGTTAAGTATAACATGGGAAAGAACTTAAGGCCCATCCCTGGGGACACTGTGACGTAGATGGAGCTGACCCTGCTGTCTGTGCTTGAGAACAACAGAAGCCATTTGCCCGTACAGTCGTAGGCCCAGTGGGGCCTGACCCGGCACGTGTGTCTGCGCATCTAAATGATTCAGAAGCCACAGTCCAACTAAAACTAGATTCCCATAGCTAAAACCAAATCACTGAAAAGAGACAAATCTAAAGCTGAAGTGAAAATAACTACATTCAAACGGTTCAAAGGTATACAAATGAGAAAAAGAAATTCTGTGACTGAAACAAACCAGAAGAAACTACAAGTCAATAATTATAAGAATGAAATACTGATCAATAAAGTAAAAGAAATAGTGTAGAAAGGAAATAATGTTTTAGCAATATAAGGATCTATAGCCACATTATCTAAAGGATTCAGAAAATGGATACACACTTCTAGGGAATGAAGACAGGTTTTGGTAGTACTGTAGCTCGTCCCTACCAAGACAGGCCTTACATGGAGGATCAGTCATCAGGTGCAGGTCACACTAGAGCAGGACAGGCACAAGGGACGTGGTGAGAGAGGAGACTCACTAAAGACGGGGCGGGATCCAGAGCCAGGACAGGTAGGAGCCAGGGGGCATGTTGTGAGCCTTGCACAGGACATCACAGACAAGCTCTGTCAGGCTGAGAAATCTTTGCTGGATCATGATGCCCATGATAACTCACAAAACAAATTTCACATAAAAAAGAGCAACAGAAAATTATTGATGCCCGTTCCATATAAAGTGCTATAGGAGAAAGAAAGGAATCAGTGCGGAGCGAGGCCACTAAGAAACACAGCACGTCTCAGCCTCGAGGAGACTGACTCACTGGACACTGTGCTGCTTCAACCTAAGGAGAAGTCATTGAGAAGAATGAGAAAGCATGAAAGGGCGTTATTCATCAGAGGAACTCAGAAGGGAAGGACAGAGGTCAGGAGAGAATAACAAACATGGAAAAGTCGGATCAGAAATGATGTGCAAAGTAGAAGACGCACAATGAAGGGACGAGCCTCACAAGAAACAGAAGATGAAAGAGAGGGAAGTATTTAAAAAGAAATTAAGCAAGAGATGGTAAAAGATAGGAGGGAAATGCCAAAAGTCAAATCTGACCACAGAAGATCTGATATAAAAATGACTGAGGGGCAAGAAAGAAAACCCAATGCAAAGCCACAGATCATATATTAAAATTATAACATTTTTGCCCTAAATATAAAACAATGCTTTGGAATGGTTTCCTTGTGAGAGTCCTGAGCACTGACTTGGAATGATGAGCAGCAAGTAGAATCCCAGTAAAATACTGTACTGTATAGAGAGAAAACCTTTGGGGCATCTAGAAGGAAAGACCAAGTGACGTACAAGAAACTGACAAGTAGACTCCTCTGCCTTTTAAAGAGAAACCCTCTGTGCCTGGAGGAGGTAGAGCAGCATGTTGAAGATGCTCGAGGAGAGGCCGGAGCCAGGGATGTGATAACAGCCATGCTGACTTTGAAGAATAAAGACCCGACACCCAAGTGACAATGGAAGGCCTCAGCAATATTGTCACCACGATCCCTTGCAGAAATTGGTCCACAAAATCCCTAGAGAGACATTTACATAGGACAGATGGAAAGTGCAGAATCAGAAGTTGCTGTGTCAAGGAAGACAAAACAAGGGGTGTAGGAGAGAGAGTGATCGTGGTGGGGTCACTAGGGTGACTGCTTTATATTAAATTATGTTCTACCTCTGTTTAGGGGGTGTGCACATACAGTAATTTATTTTACAGAAATGTTTTCAAAACAGCTAGTAACAAGTAAACATTAGT